>JAXCGZ010012284.1:0-32722 GCA_037179515.1 Halocaridina rubra | reverse complement strand
TGCTTGAACAGAACGAGTAGTAGTGTCGTAGTGCTAATCACTACATTACATATCTACCAGTTGCTTGCAAGGTTAGCACGGACAAAGGTTGGTTCAATTTAAAACTGAGTTTATTCAAGAGTACAACGTATCTGACGCCTCAATGCCCCTTCCCTTATGACTATCAAAACTGAGATCTTATTCGTGCCCCGGGGAAAGTTCTAACTAAAGCTTTCTGTGTCTGCCTGCCTTGGGTGTTCTTGAAGGACCCAAAGGGCAGGGCGTGTCGGCTTGGACAGATCATCCAATAGGCTTCCAGAACAAAGGGAGTTCTTCCTCTTTTGGGAGAGGCTACTCCAACAGGCCTATTGGGCAGAAGAGGTCCAAATCGCCCAGGCCTATTGGGTATTTCCCCAGGGGCATGTACATACATAAGGGTCAAATGTTTGTGTGTATTGTGGTCGTGGAATAGCTGATCCCTTGGCCCCTCTTTACCTCCAGCGGCACTTGACGCCCAGGTGCTAAGGCCCATGGATCCAGCCATATGTCTTGTTGTCACCCACCATAAACACTTACAGTGCTGAGAAAAATAAAGGGAGAGTGTTCAATTTCACCCTTGATTACCAGCCCCACTTGGTTCTTTTCAGAGTTCAGTTCAGATTTCAGGTCATGACTTCAGATACTTCACGACACCCCCTGCCATCACACTGGAAGTTGTATATTTCAGATGGGGCATCAGCTATTTTTAGAGAGCCTTTTCTATATATGCTAACTATCTTTAGTTTACAAAAAAACGGGGCCGAATTATCTAAAGTGTTGTCTAATACTTACAATTTCCTATGATATTCTAAACAGATTACAGGAATGTACAAATTACTATGCTCCTTATTGCTTACTAAAAGTCTTCAGAAAGAGATCCTATTTAGACGATCTAAACATGCAGAACATTTGTTTTCTGGAGAGAGATTAATAAAAAAAATATATTCCTTACACTAAGTATTCAAAATAAAAAATAAAAAACTTAAACTTTAGTATTATTATTACATTATACAACTAGTAATCATTAACAACATTATTTAAGATCAAAAATCAAATTGAGATCATTACGTTACTTCTAAAAATATAAAGTGCAGCTGGATATAATTTCGGTAAATATTTAATCATGACTTAAAAGTAGTCACTGTGGTTCACCCGGTAGCGTCCACAACTCTGAGGCCTCAGGTCGAGGGTTCGCGCCTCGTCACAGTCTGAGGTTAGCAAGGGATGCACTCAGGGTAATGATTACATCTGCCAAAACAAGTCCTTTGCAAGAAGGCAACCATCCTAGCCCTTGGTAGAAAAGGGAGTTGATGACGTAAAATTGGAACACTTAATCATAACTTAAAACAATGATAATAATTAAACAGAAAAACTTAACATTACAGTTGCAATATGCAACTACTACTCAAGGACAACATGTTGTAGGAGTGTAAATTTAATCAGTATAATTACGTTATTATTTAATATAAAATATAAGTGAGTATGAATTTTCAAATTGTAACATTTGACATACATTAATAGTGAGAAAAAAAATAGAGTTCATCATGCACAATTGATATATGACACTTATTATAATAAACCTTATAGTATCATTCCTACACCTATCTTACTTCTATAGGGGCATTGATTTGTCTTAAAACTAGGACTTAAAATTATGTTCCAGAGGACATATTCTTCTCTGTGTCCTCTAGATGTTGTCAAAGACGATGGGGACTTCTTCTTTCCCGTTTCTATCGATTCGAATACGTGACTGTAAGAGTGATTATTGAATTATAGGGATCTTAATTCTCTCCTCTGCCCATTACCCTCATTGCTAGGTCTTGGGATTTGTTGTATCCTAATTTCCTGGGACCTTCGCGTGACAACTTTGAGGTAGGTCCGGGTTGTAACAACGTACCACGAATCCTTTTTTTACTCTGGAGACTGGCCGGACAAAGGGAGGGCGTCAGTGCATCTGCTGGGAACCCCTCCCGCCCACTTTCATGCGACTCTTGAGGTGGTCCTGTGACCACCTCTCACGCACCTCCTCAATGAGGCGCATCTCCCTCCAATAGCTGAAAAATACGAACATAGCCTGGAGTAGATTTTAGGGCCACAAATTAGAGCCTAATGTCGCTAATACAACTGCAAGAAAGAATACATATGACCTCTGTGTACAAACAATGGCCATATGTCTGCATTCAGAGGGTATACTTCACCTCCCCTGCACCTGTAGGCACTTGCAATTTCTCTTTAATGGGTAAAAGGGACTTGTTTGAGAGAGATAAAAAAGAAAGTTTTAAAATTTGCAGGTCGGGGCTGCCTGAAAATAAGTTTATACTTGCACATACATCTACACCGTTCAGATAAGCTTCTACAATCTTTTAGGAAGTAGCTGAATCACAGATAGTTTATTTATGCATGATTTTACTTTTCTATATGTATTGAAAAAATCATGAAATACTGGGGCTAGCCACTAAAGAGATGCTCTTATTAATAGTGTTTGCAATAGCATAAAAGCATGAATTCAAAATAATTACAAGTTATTTCATTACTGCTGATGGCATTACAAAAATAATAAGTAGTGAAAGGCCATGGAGTGATCGCAACAATAACAGCCAATGTAATTAGAATAACAATAATAATAATCATGACCACAATAGTGAATAATAAGATAAAAAAATAATAACACCAAATCAGGAATAACAGGAAATATTCAAATGGTTCTGGCATTCTGAGGCAAGAACTGAGTTCTATACTTATTTTTCACAGAGCAGCTTATGTTAAAATCAATTTCTTTCGGTCAGTCTCTTTTACCATTCGAATTCTTGCAGTCGTAATATATAATATATATATATATATATATATATATATATATATATATATATATATATATATATATATATATATATATATATATATATATATATATATATGAGTATAGACACCAACCTGCTGGCTGCCCAATTTGTCAGTGAGAGCTTAGCTGTGTTCTAAGGCAATTGCGGTTTGTGGCAGAAGAACTCTCACTGTTATTCCTGTAATTGTTATATTTGTGCAGTAACGGCATGCAAGAATTTATCAACCAAAATTAGACATGTGCATATTTATCACCTAGCAAAGTTGTTAAAATATAAAAAAGAATAAATAATTGTAACATTTGATTAACATAAGGAGTAGCATGTTTCAGTCGGGAAGGGGTGAAAGACGAGAGAGAGAGAAAGAAAGAGAGAGGGAGAAAAATACTTTGCGGTCCACCCCCATATGACTCGAGAAAGAGAGACTACATTCCTTCCAACACATTCACTGAATAGCTCAAAGAAACTAAATTAATATGAGAGTACTTATACATATAAAATAAAAATGAACATTAGTGATCAGTGATTATTTTTAGAATTTTACGTTTATTGCATGAGGGTTATTTCCATCCCTCATTTAAAACAAAAAATGTACTATGTGCAGGCAGTTATAAAATTAGAAGAAAAAAAAAAAGAATAATATTTCATTTGCAACATTAAAGAATGAATTTCACTTAGTTTCATAATCTCTTAAGGAGTTGTACATGAAAAATAGTTATGTATACAGTAATCCCTCGCTATATCGCGGTTCACCTATTGCGGATTCACTGTATTGCGTTTCTTTTTTCTGGGTATATTCTAAAATATTAAAATATTGAGAAATAAAAATTTCCAGCATTATCATTATTTTATTGAAAACAAAAGTTTTCATTATTTTATTGATACAAAAACGTATTTCCAAGGCTAAAAATAATAAAACAGTAAGAAATAGTAAAAAAACATAAATTTTACCATGTAACTCTGCACCATAGAAAGTAAGATACCGGTATCAGCGTTTCGGATACCCAAAAGGGTCACACCTACGTGAGCTAGCATATATTAAAATTCCAGTAGCTTCATTATTTTATTAATATAAAATATGTATTTCTTAGCCTAAGAATAATAAAACAGTAAAAAACATAAGTAATCACAGTATTACACCATGTAAAATAAGATACCGGTATCAGCGTTTCGGAAAACGAAAAGGGTCACACCTACGTGAGCTAGTACATATTGAAAATTTCGTTATTTTATTGATGAAATAAGTATTTCCTAGCCTAAGAGCAATACAACAGTAAAGAATAGTAAAAAACAAATTTAAACATATACACTCACAGTATTGCACCATGTGAAATACTGTACGATAGCGTACACTGTATTGGCGTCTTGGAAAACGCAAAGGCTCGCACCTACGTGAGATAGAGTTCATAGAATGCTATTGGCTGAAAGGATGGGAGACGACGAATCACAGAATTGTTTTTCTGTATGTTCTGTATCACGGGGTCTTATTTGCGTTTTGATTGAAGTTTGATTCTCCCACCATCTTCCATTGTCTTGCCTCACTCGTTCAGTCTAACTGACATGTGCGCAGTTCGCATTATGCTTATTAATATGTTATGCTTCAGGGGTTGGGTTCTTTCGATATCAGTCTCCTATGCCTCAAAAGGCCCCTCTTTAATTTCAAGCGGCTCTTGCAGATCTTTAACGTGTGATTTACAAGAGATTTCCTCTACTGGGGAGCATCAGTATCATTTCCTTTGCCTTAACAGACTCTTTTAATTTCAAGCGGCTTCTGCAGACCTTCTTTAACGTGTGATTTACAATATTTCCTCTACTGGGGGAGCATTAGTATCATTTCCTTTGCCTCAACAGACTCCTCTTTAATTCAAGCGGCTTCTGCATATCTTCTTTAACGTGTGATTTAAGAGATTTCCTATACCGGGGGAGCACTAGTGTCATTTTAACAGTTTTCTGTGCCATCCACCTCCATCATAGGAGAAGGAACACAATTGGTTTCTGAACACTGACATGAATTGAGACCAGTTTGTACAAAGTACAATGTACTATTGTATTTCAAAATATCACTGATAGGGTACTTGGCCTTTCCACTTCAATATTTTTTATAATGATCAAGAGTTTTCCTACGTACTGTATATTCAATTCACATTGTACCTAAGCCACGAGGAAATCGAAGACCTTGGCCTTACACTCGAACGTCTGGCAGCCCTGTATGAACACGTGACAGCACTCCAACAATTCTCACAAGAACATGATGATAATATGGTTCTTTTACATAAGTTTACCTATCACTTTCATATACAAAAAAATTTAAATTTATGCTTGCACGCTGTTATTAATAAAGTAATGGGTGGTTTTTTAACAGTACAGGGAGGGTTTATACAGTAAACGTAAAAATAAATGTAAAATACCTATGTACATATAGGGTGATCCTACTTCGCGGAAATTCACCTATCGCGGTCGGTCCCGGAACCTAACCCCCTCAATAAACGAGGGATCTTTGTATATTCTTCTGCTAACTCAAATTTAAATTTTTCGAGTGACTATTTAACAGAATTACCTTAGGAGACGGGGGAAGTTCGACATATAATTTTCTCTCTGTTTGTCTATACTTACTCACGGTTAGGAATTTTAGTACCCTCCTTTTACTACTCTCTTTTCCTACCCCAATACTGCCTAAGGTTTGCCTTCTGGGCTGCAGATGACTAGCTTTTGTGAGGAGATGTGCAGACGGGCGCCGTTTCCTCCCCTGTCCCTTCGGCTTCTAGATCGACTTCATCGCTTTCAAATACGGGAAACAGCTGTGTGACATTCTTTCTGTTGCTTCTTGTCAGCTCACACTCCTTCTTTATGACCAAGCTGGAATGATAGTGGCAAACTTTATCACTGCGTAAATGTCTAAGTTTTATATTATCATGCGTTATTTGTAACACTTGGTATGGACTTAAATAAAAGGGGGACATTTTATGCTTGCTGTTGACATTTTTTACGTAGACTCTATCGCCTACTTTAGCCTCATGCTTCTATGTGCTATGTCTTATATCACACTCCCTTGCGTACCTCTCTTTTTGTTTATCCAGGATGGCCGCCGTAAGTTCGTATGTCTTTCTGGCGGTATTTACAACAATCATTCTAAGACTCTCAATATCGTACACTGGCAACAGCTTTTGCGGGGCACACGTGTCCCAAGGTAACTTGGGATCTTCCCCAAACACAAGGAAATAGGGGGAGTCACCGATTGACTTATGATATGCAAAATTAAGAGCTTGTTCCGCTTGTTTTAGTTTCAGATTCCATCTTTGGGGATCAGAGGCATCGAGTTGTCGTAATAGTGTAATGATGGAAGCATTTCTTCTCTCTACTTACCCATTAGCTTGCAGTCTATAAGCCTTGACTGCTGCATGGTCAACTTGCGCTAGTTTGCATAAGCCCCGGAAAACTTCGTTCATGAATTCGCGCCCGTTATCAGTTACTACTTCTCAAGGAAATCCAAATACTAACATGAATTGGTGTAGGGCAACGGCTACCGAGGCCGCACTCTTATCCTTCATCGCGTACGTGAAGGTATATCTTGTGCATTCATCTGGAAGTACGAAAATGTACGAGTAGCCATCATATGATCTGGGCAGGGGGCCCACCATATCGCAATGAACTCTTTCCCATTTAAAACTGCATCTTGGCCAGATTCGGGCAGGTTGGACTGTACTACGTTGCCATTTGAAACAGTTACACAAATAACAACCTTTAATATACTCTGCAACGTCCTTATACATCCTTTCCCAGTAAATTTGGGTACTTAGCAACCGATACATTTTCTCTATTCCCATATAGCCGGCCGCGGGACTCGTGTGACACAGGAAGAGGGTGTGACCGTGGAACTCCTTGGTAAGTACTGCCGTGTATCCCCCTTCTCCGCTCTTTCTCTTATAAATTTTATAAAGTATTCCTTCTTCTATTACGAATGAATTGATTCGACGTCGAATTTTAGAAGGGATTTCACCGGCCATTCCTTGCAAGAGTTTCTTCTCCTCCCCCCACAACTTATCCCCGTCTTGCTTCCTTAGGAGCTCCTCGCAATTCCACCCACAAGTGCCCCCCTCTCGTTCATTCATACTCACTCCCTCACTCACTCGTTCATACTCGCAATTCTCATTCTGTCTTTTCTCTTCATCACCTCCCCCATTCACTCGTTTATTTACCTCGCGAGGGTTTTTTCCCCATCACTCTGAAGGAGTGTGAGTGTGGAATTGCGATCGGCACCCGCAGTCGCAGAACGGTTCATGTCCACGGTTCTATGAATTGCGTTTCTCATCGAACGTGTAATGGCTAGGGCGGGGACTTCCCGTACTCCCTTGTTCAGGGTGTCGGCTGCTTTGTTACTTTTTACAGGTACAAACTCGAACCCCTGTATATCAAACTGCATAAGTCTTAACAGCCATTAGGAAAGTCATTGATTATTTAGCGGATTTGCATACACGTACTTCGAGGGTAAATGATCGCTACGAATTATCACCGGATATCCGAGTAGGAAATATTTATGATTTTTTAACATGAAGAGGATGGCAAGTGCCTCTCGTTCGATTGTCGCATATCGCCGCTCAGTGTTTGTAAGCGCTCGGGAAGCAAAACTAATGGGGCTGTCCCTTCTCTCGTTGTCTATCTGCGATATTACTCCGCTGATTGCGATGTCGGAGGCGTCACACGTGACATAGAACTCTCAATCAAATTTACGATAAGCGAGTACTTGAGTAGACATTAAGGAGCTCTTTAAAGCTATAAACGCGGTCTCGTGCTCAGGCGTCCAGCTGATCTGATTCACATTTCGGAGTCTATCTAGGGGCTAGGAAATGTTGGTGTATTTCTCGATAAATTTACGGTAGTACGAGCAAAGTCCAAGAAAAGATGTAACATCCTTACAAGTTTTCGGTCTCTCAAAATTTTCTCTGGCTTTTCCTTTTGTCACGCAACGCTGCCACACTCGAAGACGACAATTTGTGGCTGAGATATTCTACGTTCACTTTGAAGAACTGACATTTAGATAATTTCACACGAAGGTTATTTTGCCTCAGAGCTTCTAAAACCGAAATGAGGTTCTGAGCGTGTTCTTTAAAGGTCTCTCTGATTATTACTAAGTTTTCTAAATAGACTAGCATGGCATTACTGATGAGGCCCAAGAGTACTGCTGTCATGAGTCTGCTGAAATGACTGGGGGCATTTTTTAACCCGAAAGGTAGGCGATTGTACTCATAGAGTTTGTTATTCACTGAAAAGGCGGTCTTAGCTTTATTCTTCTCTTCTAAGACTACCTGGTGGTACCCCGCCAGGAGGTCAAGAGTGGTAAAATACTTAGCGCCGCAGACGTGCCACAGTACATCTTCAATTATAGGGAGTGGGAATTTATCGCCTTCGGAAATAAAATTTAGTTTCCGAAAATCTACGCACAGCCGAAGGTCTCCATCTTTCTTTTTTACTACTACAGTGGGGCTATGCCAAGGGCTTTTAGATAATCTAATGATGCCCTTTTTCTCTAAATCAGCTACCATTCCATCTAATTTTCTCTCGAATACTAAGGGAGTGCGGTAGGGTTTTGCAAAGGTGGGGGGATGATTTCCCGTGTTGATATTGAACGGCATAAGTGTGCACTCCCCAAGGGGGTCAGACTCTAAAGCAAAAATATCATGATATTTAGCGAGAAGTTCAGTTATGAAAGCAGAATGTTCAGCAGCACTCAACCTTCTTGCAAACGCCTGCAAATTTGCGAAACAATCTGGGTCTTCGGCGACCCCAACGACATTAATACTGTAACACTGTCACACTTCATCGAACTCGGTGATTTTCGTGTTTCTAGGAATAATTAACGGGACCAGCGATATATTGACACACATGACTCTTATTTCCGTGAACCATTGGAAATTATCGACAATTTACTAGGAAAAAAATCAGCATATTCTCTGATAAATTCTGCGTACAAGACTTGTCTGCCCGGGACTACTCGCGAGGTGATAGCTTCCAAGACACATGCAGTACCACTCTCATTAATTTCTTCCCAATGCGTTACAATATAAGTATTGTTTTCTTCTTTCGACAGGCATTCAGACACTGAAGCGCGAGCAGAACATGAAACTACTTCCCTCTCGTTTATGGTTACGGTAGTTTTCCCCAGTGTGTTAACAATATTTATTCCCATCTTTACCCTGTCCTCGAATCCAATTATTACTTTCGCCTGTTGAATACTTAACTTAGGCAATACAAGGAAGGCACATCTAAATTTTGTGGGGCACCCCTCAAATGCAATCACTTGTTTCACTATCTCTTTAACTTTAACAAAATTCGGGGTATTATCGCCCACTGTAGTTATTACTACTGAAGTATCTAATTTAGTAATGGGTTCTGCAATTATATTATGATAAATTAACGATACGGGTGAGCCTGTATCTAGCAAAGCATATTGGCGGAGTCCACCGACCGCAATTTCTACTTGTAAGATCCCATTACTCGTTAGACAGAAATTACAAGTACTTAGCTGTGCCGGGGGGCTGGCCCGGTGATGTCCACAATCTCCCGTTCCGGAGGAGTGGCGGCTTCTCGCTGCTGAGTGTCCGGGAAGTTCTCCGGACGGTTCCGTCGGGAATTTGGAGTTTTTTTTTTTCCAAAGCTGCAATGGTCCATGTGTCATTTTCTCGGAGGGGCAACTATCGGCCCGATGTCCGGACCCTAGGCAATTGAAACAGCGCGTGCCTGCACTCCACGTTTGCGCACATTGCTCCCATTGATGGCCTAGGCCGTGACAATTTGTGCATCTTTCTCTCTCTGTGGCTCGGGACCTCGGCCCTCGTTTGTTCGTCATCGCTGTCACATTTAGAAGCCTTTCTTGTTCAATTTCTTCTTCCAAGAGACCATGTCCAGGGTGGCTCTCGAACCAATTCGACAGCCGTAGCACTAGGTCAGGAACTGGTATGTCAGATTTCAGCATGAAATGGCACCTCGGCGGAACAGTGTTCCGTAGAGCACTCCGCACAATACTTTGCCGCATATACTTATTATCGATGATCTCACTCACTGAGTTAGTTAAGGATTCAATCCTCTTCGCATACCAATTTAACTGTTCTCCGCGTCTTCAAGCACTATTTTTAATTTTGTTTATTAGCGCTTTCTCGCTCTGTCGCACTGTGAAATACTTTAGGAATCGATCCTTAAAAGTTTCCCAATTTTTAATCTGTGACCACTCGTCTTCGCCCACCGTGTTGGATGCAGATCTGGTGCACCTTTGTACCACCTCGTTTATGCGGTACTTGTCGGTCCACTCAGTGCTTCTCATCCGCAGAGCCAAATGTCTCAGAAACTTAGCCGCGGGGAATATGGGTAGGTGTTCGAGGCCTTTTACATTTACCCCGTCAAAGTATAAAGGACAGTCTTTAACTCGGGGCACCTATCCAACAAGGGCACGGGGCGGGGGCATGGCCTGCTGCACTCCATGGGTTGTCACTCGATTCGGAGTGGCAGGCTGTTCGTCGATGTTTAAGGCGTCGGTCTTGCTGTCGGCACTGTCGCCATCGACCAAGTTTCTTCTCCTCGACGGAGCGGCCTCGGCACTGGTTTGTAGGCGTCGTACTTGCTCCTCTAATTCGAGGATTTTGTGATTCTTGTCCTCTTCCGTCATTTCTGGCACCGAGGAGTATTGTTCTTCTACGTTTGTCATTCTTTTTTTCTTCGCATGGGTTTCAACTGGCCTAAGAATTGTCACTTTTATAAATAATTTTCTTTTCTTTTCGGTGTAATCCGTACCGCGCTGCCACCACTGTCGTAGTGCTAATCACTACATTACAATTTCTACCAGATGTGTGCAAGGTTAGAATGGACAAGCAGTGGTTCAATTTAAAAATGAGTTTATTCAAGAGTACAACGTATCCGACGCCTCAGTGCCCCTTCCCTTATGACTATCAAAACTGAGATCTTATTTATGCCCTGGGGAAAGTTCTAACTAAAGCTCTATGTGTCTGACTGCCTCGGGTGTTCTGGAAGGACCCAAAGGGCAGGGCGTGTCGGCTTGGAGAGATCAGCCAATTGGCTTCCAGAACCAAAGGGGAGTTCTTCCTCTTTTGGGAGGAGCTACTCCAACAGGCCTATTGGGCAGAAGAGGGTCCAAATCGCCCAGGCCTATTGGGTATTTCTCCAGGGGCATGTACATACATACGGGTCAAATGTTTGTGTGTTTTGTGGTCGTGGGAATTGCTGATCCCTTGGCCCCTCTTGACCTTCAGCGGCACTTGACGCCCAGGTGCTAAGGCCCATGGATCCAGCCATATATCTTGTTGTCACCCACCATAAACATTTACAGTGCCAACAAAAATAAAGGGAGAGTGTTCAGTTTCACCCTTGATCTCCAGTCCCACTTGGTTCTTTTCAGAGTTCAGTTCAGATTTCAGGTCATGACTCCAGCATGACTTCAGATACTTCACGACAGTAGGAGTTGCTCCTTATGTATTGCATATACGATAAGATCTCAGATGCTTTATGTGTGGTTATGGAACTGGTATGTAAAGATGAATTTTATTGATTTTATATGTTTTTATTTATTTTATTCTTACACAGGAGTTTGGATATGTCCACTTATCGGCAGGAGACCTACTTCGTGAAGAGAGGTCTAAACCTGGAAGTGAATTTGGGGAGCTCATCGAGGGCCATATCAAGAATGGCACTATTGTTCCTGTAGAAATTACGTGTTCTCTACTAGAAAGAGCCATGCAGGTTGGTTTGTCCGGATGCTCATATATATATTATGCAATAAATAATTGCATTCATATCTGTATATTGTTTTTTAAGTTTTTTTTTTTTTAATATTGTCCCGTAGCCCTTTGAAAGTTACTGGGGTGCCATGACTGTAACACTAATGCCCATTTTAGAGCAGGATAAGAATTTAAGGGAGTAATTAGTGTATTCCCAAATTTCTATCCCTTTTTGGTGCCTCGTTTGACATATAGAAAATACTAGAGATCTTCCTTTTTGTTGTCTCCTCTGACAATTGGGTCATACAAGAGTTGAACTTTTATCTCCTTTGTGAAGGAGCAGTGAATACTGAATATCACCACATTAATGTGTGTTAGGTGGTAATTCAGGTATTAGAGAAGTATGTAGCTTATTTTACTTTCTTAAGTAATATCAGGCAAGCACCATAGGAAAGAATTGCTGTAATTAGGATAGAACGAGTTTCCTTTTGCTTAAGTAATATCAAGCAAGCACCTTAGGAAAGAATTGCTGTAATTAAGATATAATAAATCTCCTTATGCTTGTTACACAATCTTTAAATTTTTTTATATGTAGATTCTGGATATTTATCACTCAGCACTGTAGAGTTTTTAAGGATAATGTGAATTATTTATTTCAGACGTCAGGTAAAGAGAATTTTTTGATTGATGGCTTCCCTCGTAATCAGAACAACTTGGAAGGTTGGAACAAGGAAATGGGTGATAAAGTCAACTTGAAGTTTGTCTTATTCTTTACTTGTCCTTTGGAAGTGAGTATACTCCCTCATTATCGTCAACAGTATGATAAGTGATTATTTGTATGAATTTTTTTTTAATTTTGTTTTCATTTGTTAGTACTTATTTCTCTTGTGAAATTTATATTTTTAATTTAATCTTATATTGTATTTTTTATTTCCTCAATACTGATTAAGGTTATTTTTTATATACAGTGATCCCTCGTTCATCGCGAGGGTTCGGTTCCGGGACCGACTGCGATAGGTGAATTTCCGCGAAGTAGGATCACCCTATTTGTACATAGGTATTTTACATTTATTTTTACTTTTACTGTACAAACCCTCCCTGTACTGTTAACAAACTACCCTTTACTTTATTAATAACAGCGTGCAAGCGTAAATTAATATGAAAGCGATAGGTAAACTAACTGTGAATGAGGTGGTAATGACATGGCATCGTCGAGAAGATTGCAGAAGGTCACCGAACGAACCATATTATCATCATGTTCTTGTGAGAGTTGTTGGAGTGCTTTCACGTGTTCATACAGGGCTGCCAGACGTTCAAGTGTAAGCCAGGTTCTTCGATTTCCTCGTGGCTCAGTTACGAAGTGAATTGAATATACAGGACATAGGAAAACCCTTGATCATTATGAAAAATATGGAAGTGGAGAGGCCAAGTATCCTATCAGTGATGTTTTGAAATGCAGTATACTTTGGACTTTGCACAAACTGGTCTCAATTCAGGTCAGTCTTCAGAAACCAATTGTGTTCCTTCTCCTTCTATGATGGAGGTGGATGGTATTGAAAACTGTGAAAATGACACTAATGCTCCCCCAGTAGAGGAAATCTCTTGTAAATCACACGTTAAAGAAGATATGCAGAAGCCGCTTGAAATTAAAGAGGAGTCTGTTGAGGCAAAGTAAACAATACTGATGCTCCCCCAGTAGAGGAAATCTCTTGTAAATCACACGTTAAAGAAGATCTGCAGAAGCCGCTTGAAATTAAAGAGGTGTCTGTTAAGGCAAAGGAAATGATACTGATGCTCCCCAGTAGAGGAAATCTCTTGTAAATCACACGTTAAAGATCTGCAAGAGCCGCTTGAAATTAAAGAGATGGAAGAGCCGCTTGAAATTAAAGAGAGGCTTTTTGAGGCATAGGAGACTGTTATCGAAAGATCCCAACCCCTGAAGCATAACATATTAATAAGCGCAACACGAACTGCGCACATGTCAGTTAGACTGAACGAGTGAGGCGAGACAATGGAAGATGGTGGGAGAACCAAACTTCAATCAAAACGCCAATCAGACCCCATGATACAGAACATACAGAAAAACAGTTCTGTGATGCATCTTCTCCCACCCTTTCAGCCAATAGCATTTCATGAACTATCTCACGTAGGTGCGAGCCTTTTCGTTTTCCAAGACGCCAATACAGTGTACACTATCGTACAATATTTCACATGGTGCAATACTGTGATTGTATATGTTTAAATTTGTTTTTTTACTATTTTTTACTGTCTTATTACTCTTAGGCTAGGAAATACTTGTTTTATCAATAAAATAATGAAAATTTCAATATGTACTAGCTCATGTAGGTGCGACCCTTTTTGTTTTCCGAAACTCTGATACCGGTATCGTATTTATGTTTTTTTTACTATTTCTTACTGTTTTATTATTCTTAGGCTTGGAAACACATTTTTGTATCAATACAATAATGAATATTTTTGTTTTCAATAAAATAATGAAAATACTGAAAATTTTTATTTTTTTATTTTTACATATACCCAGGAAAAATAAAACTCGGGGGGGGGGAACAAAACAAAAAAACGATGCACTGAATTCGCGATAGGTGAACTGCGATATAGCGAGGGATTACTGTATATGAATTCGGGAAAATTCAACTGCTTCAGCAAAGTTTAATGTACTCTGTTTTTTTTTTTTTTTTTTTTCAGATAACTGTACATGGGGACATGGGCACTCCCAGTCATATTGCAGTTGATAACATTACAATCTATGTGGTTATGTATAAATAACATACTAATAGAATTTGCAATTAATTTTAAATATCATAGCAAGTAATTAATAATAAAATATAGTGTAATAATTGAAGAGTACTTGAAGAGTAATCATTGTGACAATATTTTCAATAGCCCTTGTTGAGTGCTATCATTTAAGTTGCATTTCACTTTTCAACAGTACTACTGCAGACAATTTGAAGCAGATATAGAATAACAAATTTCAGGTTAGAATAATAAGTAGGTACATATATACATATACACATATATACATACATATACATACATATATATATATATATATATATATATATATATATATATATATATATATATATATATATATATATATATATATATATATATATATATATATATATATATATATATATATATATATATATATATATACACACATACATATATATGCATGCATTAATTAGATGAGCAATAGAAACACCACTGGGGCTTCATAGCCATACATATCAAGGAGAGAGAGAGAGAGAGTTTGTGGTATTCATTTCAGCAAAAGGAGTTATTCGTCCTTACTACAGATAAAGACACATCCATGCATACTCATACACATCATTGTCATCTGAGGGTAACACAGCAGAGGAAAGTGCATGTACTTAATTGCATATACGTACACATATAAACCTGAGCATACATACATACACATAAACACAGTGCCATATAATGGAAGATAAATTTGGAAGGAAAAGAAAGAGAAAGACTGAAAGCCTTTCCCCTTCTCCACCCTTCAAATTATGTACGTGAGAGAGAATTACGTCAATTAATCCATTATCACTATTATCACAACCATTGCTACCACCATCATGATTATTATTATCATCATTATTATTATTATTATTATCATTATTATTATTATTATCATTATTATTATTACTATTATTATTATTATTATTATTATTATTACCATCATCATTACTACAGCTTTTGTATATAGATAGAGTTATGAATCAAAAGTAGTAATTATTGATACATATAGACATGCACATACATATACATATACACATATACATACATATATACATATAAATACATATACATATACATATACATATACACATACATGTACACATGTACACACATATACATACATATGAGCTCTTGAGGGAGGGGGTTAGAATACTTCCTCCATGTTCCCCTGCGTGTCATAAGAGTAGACTAAGTGGGGCGGAGCGAAGGGAATGAAAGAACCCTTCTCTGTACTTTCTCTTCCCAGAAAGTCAGAGCATTATTCCTTTACTCAGCCACTCACCTTATAAGGGGAAAAGTGGCTTATGTATATAAAAAGGCATATGAGAGAGAGAGAAGGTATTCCCTCCACCCCCCCCTTTTTTTTTTTTTCCCAAAGTTATAGAAATATCAGATAATATACAAGAAAGTAGACTAAGATGGTATGGTCATGTCGTTAGAAGGGATGAACAGTATGTTGGGAGGAGGGTGATGGAAATGGATATACAGGGTAGAAGGAGAGGGAGACCAAAGCGTAGGTGGATGGATTGCATCAATGATGATCTGAGGTCTAAAGGTTTGTTGGGTGATGAGGTATGGGACAGAAATAAATGGAGAAAACTGACCAGAAACATCGACCCCACATAAATGTGGGAAAAGATGTAGACGGAGAAGAGGGTAAAAGAATTACATTTTCAACGTTGGGTATACACTAAGTACAGGATATAAGTTCTCTGGGTTGCAAAAGTGCACACAAAGTTCAAAGTAGCTCAGACCAAGAGGTCTGAAGTCCTTAAGCTTTGTGCACTCTGCAATGTAGTGTACTAAATTCCTGCCCCCTTCACACTCACATAAATGGCATTTTGAGTGTTCTGGGTGCTTTCTACCAGTTTTCTCGCAATTCACCTCCCATATATTTCTATAACCAAGTCTTATACGGGCAGCAACTCTATCACAGTCACCTGTAAGCATTTTACCCATGCTGTATTTGTGTCTCAGCCTTCTGAAGTTTTCATAATGTTGGATCGAACAGCTGCTTACATGTTGTGTGAGTGTAGAAAATTCTTGCTCTTCCATAATCTCATTATACAACATTGTTTTAAACTGAGTCAGTGTGGTTATAGATTCAGACACTGAACTCTCAGTTGCCATTTTTGCCAGCCTGTCAGCCTTTTCATTACCTACTATCCCAACATGGGAGGGTACCCATGAAAACTTAACTTGGAGTTTAAGTTTTGCGCAATCAATAAGAGCCTCTTGAATTTCAGCCATGTGAGTTTTGTAGGAGCTTTTTAATGATCTCAGTGACAGAAGCGCACTCTGCGAGTCACAGAATATGATAGCATTTCTCCTAGCACTGAGAACATGTTCAATAGCAAGTTTTAGACCAACAATTTCACATTCGGTGATTGATGACCATTTTGGCATACTCAGTACTTTGTCAAATATTTGCTGCCCTTCAAAATTTTCATAAACTATAATGCTGCACCCAGACCCTCCTGTACTGCTTGTGTGAGACCCATCAGTGTAAATGCAGAGTGTTTCATTGTTAGTTGTGAAACTAGTTTCAATAAAGGCTCCAATTTCATCTAACCATTGATGTTTTTTAATAATTGGAGCAACATTCGGACCAGATGATAATTTGCCTTCTCTTTGTAGGTGTGTACTCAAAGATGTCTTGAAAGAGGTGCCGCCGGTTCTGGCAGATCAGACGATAATATGGAGTCCCTCAAAAAGCGATTTGATACCTATATGAATGCCACCATGCCCATTATCCAACACTATGAAGGAATGAATCTAGTTCACAAAATTGATGCCACTCGCTCGGTCGATGAGATATTTGGAGACGTCAAGCAACTTTTTGCATAAGGAACAACGAATGGATCACGGAATGATTAATTTTACATGTCGAACAATGGATCTCATTACACACAAGCGCTGTACAGTATATAGTTTGAATTTCGATATGGATATCCAAAACATTTATTCCATAGGAGTAAGAAAATTTCTTGTTTCCAATGTCCTATTTTTTTTTTTTTCTTTAAAACTTTATATTCTGGGAACTTTTATATTAGTTTTTTCATCCTTTCATTGCTTTATACTAGCAATAATAAATAAGATTTTTAAGCATTTCTTGTATTGTTGCATATATATCTTGAAATGTCATATAGATCATTTAATAATTCAGCCCATTTCACACTTAAGAAATGCGATACAGAAAGAGTTTGTAAACTTGTTGATATTTTGTGGTATTGTAGCCAATTGAAAATGTAGTTCAGAAATACAACAAGGCTTCCAGTGCCATTCCAGCTTAAGTTTGATGTTTAGCAATAACTTACTCTTAAGGAAAAATAGTTGAGTGTACCGTGTACAGTTTTTTTTCATTTTTTTTTTCATTATATATCTGCATTTCCCAGTTCACTCCCCAGCTCATTCCAGATGTTGTTGGGTTATGAAATGCACCCTCAGGTAGAAAAAATTGCAAATTTAAAAAAATTTGCTGGATATGTTACGAATGTCTTTTATATAAAGGTCTTGTCAGTACTAGGAGGAAGTGGGGGGTTTATTTATATTTTTTATTATAACTTATTTTTAGAGCAGTTTTGACACCTGCATATATGTTTATTGAGTTGGAGGTGACTGTAAGCTTATTAGTGGGATATACTGTGCTGTTATAGCTAGTAGCAGAAACACGAAGAAAGCAAAGATGATTAGTCAGTTCTCTGATTATATATATATATATATATATATATATATATATATATATATATATATATCAAATAAGCACATTACATATGTGAAAACATGAATCATTTTTTTTTTTTTTTTTTTTTTTTTTTTTTTTACCCCGACCGGGACTCGAACCTAGGACTTATGATTACTAAGTCAAGGCGCTACCACTACACCACAGAAGGTTAAAAGGAACCCAACCTTATAGCTTATATCTGCTATACTAAGGAATGAACGCATTCTAACTGAATGCCACTATGTTCATATTACAGATTCCCCAACCTCACTCGTGGCTTCATTTTAGCATTTAATTCAAATCCCAATCTCATTCGGGCCATGAAATTATCAAATAAGCACATTACATATGTGAAAACATGAATCATTTTTTTTACCCCGACCGGGACTCGAACCTAGGACTTATGATTACTAAGTCAAGGCGCTACCACTACACCACAGAAGGTTAAAAGGAACCCAACCTTATAGCTTATATCTGCTATACTAAGGAATGAACGCATTCTAACTGAATGCCACTATGTTCATATTACAGATTCCCCAACCTCACTCGTGGCTTCATTTTAGCATTTAATTCAAATCCCAATCTCATTCGGGCCATGAAATTATCAAATAAGCACATTACATATGTGAAAACATGAATCATTTTTTTTACCCCGACCGGGACTCGAACCTAGGACTTATGATTACTAAGTCAAGGCGCTACCACTACACCACAGAAGGTTAAAAGGAACCCAACCTTATAGCTTATATCTGCTATACTAAGGAATGAACGCATTCTAACTGAATGCCACTATGTTCATATTACAGATTCCCCAACCTCACTCGTGGCTTCATTTTAGCATTTAATTCAAATCCCAATCTCATTCGGGCCATGAAATTATCAAATAAGCACATTACATATGTGAAAACATGAATCATTTTTTTTACCCCGACCGGGACTCGAACCTAGGACTTATGATTACTAAGTCAAGGCGCTACCACTACACCACAGAAGGTTAAAAGGAACCCAACCTTATAGCTTATATCTGCTATACTAAGGAATGAACGCATTCTAACTGAATGCCACTATGTTCATATTACAGATTCCCCAACCTCACTCGTGGCTTCATTTTAGCATTTAATTCAAATCCCAATCTCATTCGGGCCATGAAATTATCAAATAAGCACATTACATATGTGAAAACATGAATCATTTTTTTTTTACCCCGACCGGGACTCGAACCTAGGACTTATGATTACTAAGTCAAGGCGCTACCACTACACCACAGAAGGTTAAAAGGAACCCAACCTTATAGCTTATATCTGCTATACTAAGGAATGAACGCATTCTAACTGAATGCCACTATGTTCATATTACAGATTCCCCAACCTCACTCGTGGCTTCATTTTAGCATTTAATTCAAATCCCAATCTCATTCGGGCCATGAAATTATCAAATAAGCACATTACATATGTAGTGGTAGCGCCTTGACTTAGTAATCATAAGTCCTAGGTTCGAGTCCCGGTCGGGGTAAAAAAAAAAAAAATTATTCATGTTTTCACATATGTAATGTGCTTATTTGATAATTTCATGGCCCGAATGAGATTGGGATTTGAATTAAATGCTAAAATGAAGCCACGAGTGAGGTTGGGGAATCTGTAATATGAACATAGTGGCATTCAGTTAGAATGCGTTCATTCCTTAGTATAGCAGATATAAGCTATAAGGTTGGGTTCCTTTTAACCTTCTGTGGTGTAGTGGTAGCGCCTTGACTTAGTAATCATAAGTCCTAGGTTCGAGTCCCGGTCGGGGTAAAAAAAAAAAAAAATGATGTTTTCACATATGTAATGTGCTTATTTGATAATTTCATGGCCCGAATGAGATTGGGATTTGAATTAAATGCTAAAATAAAGCCACGAGTGAGGTTGGGGAATCTGTAATATGAACATAGTGGCATTCAGTTAGAATGCGTTCATTCCTTAGTATAGCAGATATAAGCTATAAGGTTGGGTTCCTTTTAACCTTCTGTGGTGTAGTGGTAGCGCCTTGACTTAGTAATCATAAGTCCTAGGTTCGAGTCCCGGTCGGGGTAAAAAAAATGATTCATGTTTTCACATATGTAATGTGCTTATTTGATAATTTCATGGCCCGAATGAGATTGGGATTTGAATTAAATGCTAAAATGAAGCCACGAGTGAGGTTGGGGAATCTGTAATATGAACATAGTGGCATTCAGTTAGAATGCGTTCATTCCTTAGTATAGCAGATATAAGCTATAAGGTTGGGTTCCTTTTAACCTTCTGTGGTGTAGTGGTAGCGCCTTGACTTAGTAATCATAAGTCCTAGGTTCGAGTCCCGGTCGGGGTAAAAAAAAAAAAAAATGATTCATATATATATATATATATATATATTACTCTTAATAGATGTACTCTAAAGGAAGTGTTTAAACAGTGTCTTAGAATTAGGAAACAAACAATTGCATTGTTATTGTTTACAGGTTGATTTTAATTGTAATATAATAACTATTTTTTGCATACATTGCAGTTATTCGGTAATGAACAATAGGTGTACCCTCTAATAGAATTATCGTTTAACGTTTTCGCTCTTCAGTATTTCATCCATCACTAATGCTTACTTTTGTGATAACTGCACCACAATGAACCACATGTGCCACCAACACTTCACACACTTTCTGAGAGCTCTAGGGGAAAGCCCAGGATTGGCAGTGATCTTCATTAGGGATTAAAGCTTTTCGGCCCGGCAGCTCAGGGAACAACAACTTTCCTGATGGTTTAAGCCTGGTTGCCATGCCAAAGAATTGAGTTTGAGCCTGTTCTCGTTCCATGATGAAAAAGTGAGTTTCACTTACATGTGTCGAGGGTATGAATTGGTCAGGAGCGATGTATGTTTAAGCATCTACCCACTCAGCAGGTATCCTGAATACACCTATGAAAATGACCGGCCATTTTAGGAACGAATTGCATCTTGAATACATTTGCCTGTCCTGCTGGTAAAATGTATTGTATATTGGTCAGGTATATATAATCGTAGCATTTTATTGTAATTTCCTCGGAAGTAGTACGTTCCACAGTCTTAATTCCTCTGTCGTATAGTATTTCTCTGTAATAACTTATTATAGCGTGCGAGGTTAAAATGGACAAGCGAGAATTGATACTCATTTAGTTCTACACTTATCTTACGCCTCAATGCCCCCTTCCCCTCAAGATAAAATCTTAAGATCGTATTCGTGCCCCGGACAACTAGTAACTGAAGCTCTCCTCTCTCACTGCTAATTACTTTCTTGTATTACCAAGATGGCAGGGCGTGGTATGCTTGGAGAGCCTCACCCAATAGGCTTCCAGAGAAAAGAAGGTTCCCGCCCATTACGTGTAGTTAGGGGCGTGGCTATAAGGTCAGTCGGACACAAGGAGGGCATACATGTGTAATTCCACCTCAAAGCTGTGTGACAATTTTGACCTCTATCGGCAAGTGGCACCGATGTGTTAGAGGCCTATGGGTTGAACCATAAATCTCGTAAACACACATCCTACACTGGAAAACATTAGTAACGCCACTTGAACACCCTTGACACAACGTGGGCTATCTTCTATTACACTTCTGAATTAAAATTTCTTTACGATACCTCTTTCTCATTCATTATTTATGCCATGGTTGGCTAGCTTTAAGAAACGTACTTATCGGTTTTTCTTTTACGTGTGAGCTCCTTGACAAATTTTTCCCCACATCAAAAGTCCAAAATTTCATCATGTTCTACTATAAACCAATGTATCAGTTGGTGTACTCAGTCAGCTTGCAGAGTTAACAGGGGTAACCACATGAGGGATACATCTTTCATTATAGTAGTAAACATCATTATCAGAAATGATTATGCTAAAGCTAAAAACCATACATTCTACCAAACTAAACTTTTTTTTATATTTTTGCAGTGACATTAAACATACAAACTGGCAAAAGCTAAAAACCATACATTCTACCAAACTGTAAACTTTTTTTTATATTTTTGCAGTCACATTAAACATACAAACTGGTTTAGTGATAGAATTGTTGCATTCACTGTTGAATCACCCCATGACATTTGGGTTATTAAAAGTAAAAATCTTATGAATTCTCCATGTTCATGGTCTCTCACATATGCAATATGTTCCAGTACTCAATTTTCCACCATGTAATATATTTTGTTGAACAGGGTAGAGATACCTGTCACTGTTCTGTATCATATTTAATACGCAGTCTATCAACTTTTATCACAGTTGTAGTATTTTAGTATTTATTTTGTAGTATAAGTATACTGTATACAGATGCTCCCCTATTTACCATATGCAGACAAACAAAAGCCTACCCTTGTATTAATGTATTATATTCATTAATACTGCATACTTTGTTTTTATGTAGTAAAGTGTCTTCAGCGTATGTATATGTATAGTATTTTTTTTTTTTTTTTTTTACCTAAACTTACGAATAGCCTTCTGGAACCCAACTCGTTCATAAGTAGTGGAGTGTCTGTAATGTTAAACATAAGCACAGCCTTATGTCTAAACCCATAAGGTTTCAGTATTTGTATTGTATTCAGATATGGACTTTCATGCTCATTAATAAGTAATTATAATTATTTCATTTGAGCAGAGTAGAGACTTTCATGCAATGTAAGATGTAAATTGACATGAAGACTAAAGACATATAGCCATTTGACAGACTTAATTTTCAAGCAAGTGAAATGACAACGCTTTACATTGCCTTGAACTTAAAGGACAGGAATATATGCTGAAACATGTATAGACAAATCCTCAAACAGCAAAGCTCATGTAGTTTTGATGAACAAAGTCAAGGCGAGTGCATTTTGATGATTTTGAATGAAGTTATATAATCTCAATGTCTGTAGTTTTATATTGTACATGCTATGCATTTAAACACAACCAAATGCCATTTATATTTTAAATTATTGTTTCTAGATAAGTTCGGGCACTAGTGCACCGTTTTTTTTTTTTTGCCTGTGTGAATAAATAAATGTATCTTTGAATTATTAAATTTTGGCCAGATAACGTGAACTTGTGATCAGACAGACATTAACCTTTACTTTGCGAGCCATCAACGAAATTCATTAAATCTTGGTACACGAGGGGATTTCTACCATGCCTCTGAGCATAAACTTCATACCATCCCCCTTGACGTCATAAAGGTTACCTAATCTATCCTTTTGGGTCCCTCAACTGGATAAAATATTGACTCATGTATGGTAACAGCAGATGCCAAATATCAATTTCCACTCTATTACTGCCCGTGAGAATAGTAAGTTAATTTGACATAAATGTGGGAAGTTCGCAGCTTACATACTAAAAGAATGCATCCGTGTAGGATACCTTTGCAGGTAATGGTTTAAGTAACCATGCCTATAAGAAATTAAAATATTGGAGTGAATAATTCAAAGGGATATAAAATTGCATTCAGTGCCATTTTATTTATGCAATGAATTCATAAGGAAGAGGGGTGAGGAATTCTGGCTTGTTTTCAGAGATGTTAACTTTGTGGGCTGGTCGAGGTTCAGCTGGCTGCCTCTTGACATAAACTTTAATGCCTTTTGCCTTGGCTTCTTTTTTGATGCGTTCGTTCTCCTTCACTCTCTTCTTGAAATCTTCACGGCACCTTGAAGGCTTAAGGTGTTCGACGCGTACGTTCAATCTGTGAACAGTGTTTTCAGACGTGAATTATGGTTCTAAAATTGATATAAACATCTCTACAACAAGTTATGTACTGTTAACTGTATTAAGAATAAATTTTACAAATATGGATGGAAGCAGCGACAGAAAATGCAAGTGCAAACACTTGATATAGTCAACACCCATTCTCAATGGGAAAAAAATCCTCCGAGGATACTTACTGATGAAAATTTACTTCTCTAAGGCTTTACCATGTAAAATGTATTACAGTCCTAAAAAAAATATGATTATCGTGTCACTACTGGTAGAGTAGCCACAATTTTAGAACAAAACTAGCACACATTCATTAAATCACAATTATACTGTACTTTTGTTTGCCATAAACGATGAGATCACGCCCATACCTAAGGAAACTTATTAAATGAGGAGTTTCCCTAATTTACCCATTTCTTTATATCGGACTAACGATAAATCACAATTTTCGCATCAATCCAACTTCCCTCATTCTTTCATCATATAGGCCCATCTTTGTTTTCAACATCCTATAGCCAAGTCTTTTTACATATTTCTCACCGATCTTCCATATTTCAGTACAGACGCTCCCCTTACAAACATTTGCATTTACAGTACGATTAAAGCCTACCCATGTTTTAATGTATGTTTTACTGTAATGTATTATTATGATTACTGTATTAAAATTCATTATTACTGTATACTTTGTTTTATGTAGTAGTTAAGAGTTTTCAACCTAAGTACTGTACAGTAATTTTTTTTTTAACCTAAACACAAGTTGCAAATGTACTTCTGGAACATAACTCATTTGTAAATAGGGGTGTCTATACTTTCCAGTGTAGATATCTCTGTTCAAGCTATCTCCTTTCTACTCTCAAATTCTTATTCTGTAGTAGCATCAATTTCAATAATACCTCCATCAGTAAAACTATCATTAGGCACTTCTACTCAATAACAAATATTTTCTCTGTATAATCTGCAAATCAGTTTCAACACTTCCGTACAGTAATATTAAAGCAATTACCCTCTTATACAACCCAATCTTAGCATGTCTTGAAACATATATCTCTTCCTGTATCCATAACAGCCACAGATAGAATATGTTGCAAAAAGCAAATTAGAAAAATTCACTGACACTAATTGTAGTCCTTTATTCCTGGGGGTGGAAGAAAAGAAATTCCACACATGTACTCCTTCAGTGTCATAAGAGCTGATTAAAAGAATTGGGAAGGGGGGGAGGGTTATCATTCCAGTCCAATCTTGAGATATGTTTTCCCATTGCCAGAAAACTGCACTAATTCGCCCACATATGTCAACAACATAACAAATGCTCCCTGAGAGCTACGGATCAGTGATGCTTCCCTCTGGGAGTCGGGGAACAACAACCATGTTGTCTCCCTTCTTTTTATGGCCAGATGAGGATGTACAGTAATCCCTCACTATATCATGGTTCACCTGTAGCGAATTCAGTGCATCGCGATTTTTTGGGGGGATATATATATATATATATATATATATATATATATATATATATATATATATATATATATATATATATATATATATATATATATATATATATATTATTATTATTATTAATTTTTTTTCTTAAAAGGTGATTATGACACCAGGACGGGCCAAAAAATTATGAAATAAAACGGCCTTTATCAGGCTGTAAAGAGAAACAGATAGTGTGTGTAATGACTTGTCAGATGTGAAGGGATTATAAAAGAAGTGTATTGAATATCCAATTCTCTGCTGGGTTTTAATATACCTCTGCATTACCTTCATGATGTCTATTCTAAAAATTCTCCTTAGATATTATTATTAGTATTGGCAACAATAATTTTCCTTTGATGATGTTTGTGGAGATAATTATCATTATTATTGTTGTTATTAAGGGCTCATCACTGTTTGTATGTCTGTTGGTTTATTTACTCTAATAACTGTGTACAGTGCCCCTCCCTAGTTGGATGGGACAAAGGGAGATTGGGGGGTTGGGTAGAATAGAATGTTGGAGAGAGAGGGAGATTCATCCTTTTACAGTTCCATCAGGAAATGAAGACAGCGCGAATTTAAAATAGAGGGAAGTTTATTATTAGATTTCTCTCTCTCTCTCTCACTTTGTTTGGGGTTTATCTAATTTTCAAGATTATAGTATTATTAATATTCCTTGGTTCTAAACACTATTCTACCTATCTGCACGAAATCTTAACATAACTAGTGTCAACTGCGACAAAAAGAAAACGTATACAATTCGTTGAAAGAAACTTATATCATACTGTATTCATGGGACACTTAAATGAAATACCTGTATATATATTC
This sequence comes from Halocaridina rubra, assembly GCA_037179515.1. Lineage (NCBI taxonomy): Eukaryota > Metazoa > Arthropoda > Malacostraca > Decapoda > Atyidae > Halocaridina > Halocaridina rubra. The sequence goes on along the minus strand of JAXCGZ010012284.1, from coordinate 6,663 downwards.
TCTACACGCTATTTCCCTGACTATATTACATCGAAGGTTTGTTTGCTGTTTGACAGAGAGAGCGAGAGAAAGAGAATCATCTTTCATTAACTCTTGTTCATTCAACCAAAACTACATTATTTATTGTAAAAATAATGGTTTAATGACAAATTCGTAATAATAATAATAATAATAATCATAATAATCTCTACAATCATCATCAAAGGAAAATATTTGTTGCCAATAATAATAAAAATAATAATAATAATAATAATAATATCTAAGGAGAATTTTTGGAATAGACATCATGAAAATAATGCAGAGGTATTATAAAATGCAGCAGAGAATTGGATATTCATTACACATCTTTTATAATCCCTTCACATCTGACAGGTCATTACACTCTCCATCTCTGTTTCTCTTTACTATATGTATTCTTCATGCCCAGGCCCGATAAAGGCTGTTTTATCTTATTATTTTTTGGCCCGGCCTGGTGTCACAATCATATATATATATATATATATATATATATATATATATATATATATATATATATATATATATATATATATATATATATATATATATATATATTTAAAGGTGCTCCTACTTCGCAGTTTTTCACCTATCGCGGCAGGTCCGAGAACCGAACCCCCGCAATAAACGAGGGATTACTGTAATGGTAACATCTGTGGGTTATGTTATCATGTTAAGGAAAATAAAAAGTAATAATTCAGGAATTACATTCATAAGCCTTACCTTTTTGCAATGATGCGTCCCTTAACTCTCTTGTTAACAATGACGCCAACAGCGTGTGGAGTTACGTTAAACACACGACCCGTCTTTCCATGATAACATTTGTGGATCAAACCTTTTTGGAAAGCACCATTGCCCTAGATAATAAGAGATATTATGAGATGTGAATGAAATTCACATCTCATCAAGTTGCTCTCCCTTTGGGAAACATTTGGATTACAGTCTTAATATTTCCAACCGGGCTAGTTGCATGGTTTCTAATGATAATAATAACTACATACAATATTTTTCAATCTTAAGCTTTGAAAAGAATATCTGACAAAAGTACTGCAGTCAACAAAGGCTCACCTTAAGGTCTACAATGTCACCAACTTTGTATACTCTCAAGAATGTTGAAAGATGTTCTGTTCCTCTCTTTTTGAATCCTCGAGAGAACATATTCCGCGTACCGCGGCGATAACCCTTTGGATTAGTCATGATGCCAGTTTCTGAAATAAAATTAAAGCCAAAATATTAATTAAAACTGCACATGCAAACAGTAATATACTAAAATTTCACAAGAATGAACATAATACTGATAAAACAAATATAACTTGAATATCACTACGGCCAACAATGAACGATATCATAGCTGTTGAAAGACAAGGGTACAATATATAAACTTGTTTGACATCTTCCACCTACTTACACACACACACCACAGATGAACTTATGCCAATACACCTAATTCTCAGAATAATGCGAAGATAGGTTTTCAGAAGTGACGGGTAAATGGAAAATCGCATGACAAAAACGACATTTTCCATAAGAAACAGTGATAAAGGCATAGATACGTTCCACAACCTTACATAAACACACTATGCCAAAGATATGATGAGTAAAACACATTTTATAAGTACATAACAAAGCAAAGAGACCTGTAGTTATTTATATTAACATGCAAATAGTGTACAGTATAAAAGATATACAGATTTACTGTACAGTAAACAAATTAATGCACTCTATTATGCGGTGAGAAACAGGCATACACTGGGACATGCATGGTGGCCAGTGTTGCCAAATAAAGCGGATGTTTTTATTTTCAAATGTATGGTACATTTTAAGATATATATTAATTACAAGAAGGTAGTAATTTAAATAAAAATGTACTTCATCTTTAAGATACTTGAAAGAACTTACCAGCTTACATGTCCAGTATATTTTTTATATTTATCGTTTCTCTCATTCATCTATTCTGGCAACACTGATGGTGGCGGCGAGCAAGAGGATGCATACGTTTTGCCGCCTCCGTATCAGCTGATGCACCCTTGCACGCTATTTCCCTGACGATATTATATCGAAAGTTTGTTTGCTGTTTGTTCTTAATGCTTTTTTCCATTATCTTCATAATACCCGATCGCATTAAGAGGTAGAAGAGGAGGAGGATGCGGGAGAACGAACCCCTATCGGCAAACGTTTTGCCACTTCCGTATCGGCTGATTCTTATCACTATTCAGGCACAATATCTTACTTATAAAATATTTATTTACTCACTCTATTTGGGGTTTATCTAATATTCAAGATTATAGTATGTATTACTAATATTCCTTGGTTCTAAACATTATTCTATCTTCTTTACATATCGACTGTGCTGCACAAAATCTAAACATAAAGTCTAGCTGAAAGAAAAAGAAAACTATACAATTCGTTACAAAGAAAACGAATATCAGGGTAACTTAAATGAAATATATATATTCTCTACACGCTATTTCCCGGACGATATATCGAAAGCTTGTTTGCTGTTTGTTCTTAATGCTTTTTTTCAAATTTTCTCATAATATTCAATCCCATTAAGCGGTAGAAGAGGAGGAGGATACGGGAGAACGCACCTCTATTGGCAAACGTTTTGTCACACTTCCGTATCAGCTGATGCACGCTCGCACGCTATTTCCCTGACAATATTATTTCGAAAATTTGTTTGCTGTTTGTTCTTAATGCCTATTTTCAATTGTCTTCATAATATTCGATAGCATTAAGTGGTAGAAGAGAAGGAGGAGGCAGGAGAACGAACCTCTATCGGCAAATGTTTTGTCACACTTCCGTATCAGGTGATGCACCCTCGAACGCTATTTTCCTGATGATATTACTGTATATTGAAAATTAGTTTGCTGTTTGTTCTTAATGCTTGTTTTCAATTTTCTTCATAATATTCGATCGCATTAAGCGGTAGAAGAGGAGGATGCAGGAGAACGAACCTCTATCGGCAAACGTTTTGCTACTTCCCTATCAGCTGATGCACCCTAGCACACTATTTCCCTGACGATATTATATTGAAAATATATTTGCTGTTTGTTCTTAATGCTTTTTTTTCAATTTTCTTCATAATATCCGAACACATTAAGCGGTAGAAGAGGAGGAGGCACAAAAGTGCCTCCGAGGCAGACGATTTTTTTACAAAAATGAAAATTTGTTTTTGAATTTTTTTGCATTGGCGGTATTCGCGAATTTCGTATTTTTTAATAATTATTTTTTAGGGGCATTGTTGCAATTTCACGGTTAAAAAAAATGCGAAAAAAACTAACATTATGTACTGTATATCTATTATTATACCTAATACAGTACAACAATCAACTTTTGCTACCAAACAACAATTTGCAAGGCTTGGGGAAATAAAAATGAGGTAAATAAATAAATCATAAAGCAAGATATTTATAAATTAGTAGGGGACACGAGGTTTCGTACACAGGTGTTTCATACATAGAAATAAAAACGAGTATTCGCACTAAGAACGACGTTTCGTATATAAAATCAGACCAGGTTTCGTACATAATTTTTTTTCTTTCAATAAATTGATTATGAGTCAATTCAGTAATTATTGCTAATAAAGTGTTACTTGTTCCAATATCTAATTTATTTGGTATACTAGTGCAAGAGGCCCATTTTGCGGGTTTCCAAAACGTTAAAAGAAAAAATCCAGTCAAATATTAATTAAAGTTATTTTATTTTAAAATATACATATAAACATAATTATTTACAAAAACATATCGTTAGGATTAATATATAGCGAGGTTAAGTGCTAAATTAACGGCCCTTAATCTTTCACATCAAAATCTTTAGATCTCCTGTGTTATCAGTCACAGTTGAAACATAATTAAAGTGTAAGATTAATCAGGATTTGAAAAATGAAATATATAGGTAAGTATTAATACTAATATATGCATCTAGACTGAATTTAAAAAAAAAATAAAAATAAATAAAAATAAAGAAACTAAAATGCACTTTACTGCCAAAATACCCAAGAGCACCCTTATTTTTCCACATCGGAAAAATGGACATCTCCAACCAGTAGGTAACATAATTTATGCGCAAAATCACGTGACATACTAAAATGGAGTTTTTTGATAAACAGCTAATAATATCGTGGCATTTTATTTCCTAAACAAAAATTCAATAAATTGAACTTTTCTGTTGTAGGGAATCTCGTTCTCTATTGCACGAAACCTTGTTTTTTATTGTACGAAACCTCGTTTTGTTTATATACAAAACGCTGTATGTACGAAACCTCGGTAAGCCATATTAGTATAAGCGACAGCAACAATAATCCGACGGTGAAATATCTGTGGAAAAATCTAAACAACATGAAATAGTAGATAAAAATTGTGGTAAGTAACGTAAAAAACAAAACAATATGATAACTAATCACATAAAATTAAACAATGAGACTTTGTGCTGTTTGTTCTGTACGTGCAGGGTAAAGCAAGGCACACAAAAAAAAGTCAGTGGAAAAAAATAAAATGAAAAGCAGCCAGGAGCTGACACTGGCCAATGTCTTATACGAAAATATCTGAAGATGACTTGGTGAATGACATATTATTGGTCTGGCACACTTTTTAAAACTATGATAAAGATGTGTGTATGGACATTATTTGGATAAACAAAAAAATTCATTGCATTCTATTTTCCAAACAGGCCAGAGAAATTTATGAACTTGAGTTATTATATGAGCAAAAACGAGTCCTCTAAAATGCAGGACTGTGATATAAATAGATAATTAAATAAATAAATAAATATAATGCTAAAACTCTTTTCAAATTATCATACAACTATATTCATACTATGTTAAAGGCCACAAAAATTTCATGTCAAAAGGGAATAAAATTACATAAGCAAAACAAGTTTGGAATATAAATGCTGAATGAGGCTCATTTTCATTAAACAATCATACATGACATTTACCCTAAACCATGGCTGCTAATTCAGGCACAATTCTGGCTAGGTAAAGAAGTCACAGATTAGACTTTCTCCTGGTGTGTGTGTGTTTTTTTTTTTTTTTTACACACCAGAATTCACCCTAGCCTGAGTACGTGGTTTTCTGAAAAATCTGAAGAACTTTCGAACATTAAGTCATATCACAGTTATTGGCTTTCACTATGTATGGAGGAAGGTAGAATAATTTCCTCACTGGACAAAAGCCTCTTCAACTAATAAATAATAGGCGCTGTTGGAGTACGATTCCTATCTCCAAAAACTTAAATTTATCAATCACCGGTTTCCTAAATCAACCTTGACACAACCTAACCAAACCTATCCCTAGAATAATATCAAGGAGATTTTTGTACACCTGTGTATTTAGAAATAGGAGCTACTGTTATACAGGCAATTGTTTCAAATCCCGATCAACTTAGCTGGTAGTTTAAAACCTATTAGTGAATTAAACCTCTATAAAATACAGTAATGAATAAGTTGCAAACTTTCTGAAGCATTCTGGTGGTTAAACGATTTCGTCATCTCAATGAATGATATTAAAATACGAACCGTTGAAACAAATACTTAAATACAATTGCACAAAAATCACTCCAATTAACAACTCCTTTCTTAACTAGGGCTGCACCACATTGGATAACATACAAAACTCTGCTCGTTATACATACTGTACTATTAAAAACGAAATTTAAAAATTCATTACGTTCGGTAAATGTTTATTTTCACACACCCAAATGAAATTAAGCTGAAAAAAAAAAATAATCAACTTGAGGGGTGTGAAAGTAAAAATAAACCAATTTAATCACAGAGAATGAAGCCTACTTGCTATATCTGGCCCTAAAATCACCAAGAATTTGCTCCCCCTACCTAAAAAAAAGGCCATGATAACTTTTAGGCATCAACAATATGATGGGTCACAATAACAACAAACTTTTCTCAATATTTTCATAATTTACAAATAATTTATGTCAGTTTTCGAAGAAAAAATACTTCAATTAATCCAAAAGAACCAATAAAATTTTGCAAGGAGAAGTAAATACTTATTTATTGTCGTGTAGTTGTATTTTTAAGCTGTATCTTCACCATACTCACATGCTTTCCAGTCCTGAAGAGACAACGTGAGGCATCTGGTGGTGGGTTCTCGAACTAACTCTTGTCCAATAAAGATTAAACGTATGACGTCATAGTAAAACTATTAGCCTTCTTGAAATATGAATTGGGCTTTTTATTATTAATTGATGGTCCTTTGTAGGTAATCATATGTCGATTTTTTTAAATATCATATACAAAATTGAAATAACGCCTCTAAATCTGACGTTATCGTAAAAATATTGGCCTTATTGGAAACAAGAATATATTAATCAAAATCCATTAGTAGTTTCATTCCAACATGTGTGTCTGGGCTTACAAACATCAGAGCTCTAAATTGATATAACTATTTAGTCTACATAATTTCAACACATCACTTTAGAGTGTGAAATGAAGTGGGGACTTCAGCATTTTATAATACCCCGTAGGGCGAAGTGGAATGTTCGACTGAGGAAGTGATAACTAAAAGGCATCCAGTCATAATTCCCCAGCTCCAATCCGTCTGTGCCCAATCCCAAATTTGGACTAATGGCGACATATAAAATATAAAAATAGATTAGAATTTTGACTGATAACCTAATATTCTTCCAATTCTAT
>JAXCGZ010012283.1:0-32790 GCA_037179515.1 Halocaridina rubra | reverse complement strand
CCTTGGCATCAATATATAAGTATCAAGAATCATTAAAAAGAATTATTTGTTTTCGATGGACAATGATTTATCGCTCTTCACATATTACAATTCAATGACACTGTGTCCGAGATTAGGAAAAAAACTGACAAACATACATGAAGTTATGCCAGAATTGCTTTACCTACAACATGAAATGCTTTAAGTGTGAGAACTGTTCCAATTCGATTAGCGGTCGACAAAGACATGCTGGAGCTGGGGGATGACGACTGGATGCCCTTCCTAACGCCTGCTGGCTAGTACAGTGGTAACGCGCTGGCTTCGCATTCATGAGGTCGAAAGATCGGTTCCCGTCCAAGACCGAGAGTTTAAGCTGTTTACTGGCAGGAACTGCTGTGGGTGGACACCACAGTGGGGGGGTTGGGGCTTACCCTGGCTGACGAATACCCATTGTATTGAAATGGAAATAAAGTATTATTTTTTTTTTTCGGTGGGCTCGAATCCGCATTGGCCGCTACTCGGTTTGCAAGCTTTACCACTGCGCTACCGCCCCCTTGATTATTTTACTTAAATTTAAAAAAACAAACAAACAAACACACGTACTACCCCCTCCCCCCCAAAAAAAATGGTGATCCCTCCAAATAAATATGAGAAAAGTAAAGTAAATCTCTATAGAAGACTTTCCTCATGTTCATATGGGATCGCTATTTCTCACCAACCTGTGTAAATGGCTTGGTTTGTGGCTTATGATTTTACAGCCAGATGCACTTCCTGACATATGCATGGATTCGGTTTTACGTCACGAACTCCCTTTTCTACTAAGGGCTAGGACGGTTGCCTTATTGCGAAGGACTTGTTTTGGCAGATGTAATCGTTACCCTGAGTGTATGCCCTTACTGACCTCAGTCCGTGACGGGGCGCGAACCCTCGACCTGCCGCCTCAGAGTCGCGGACGCCACCATTTTGCCACGGAGATTACTTCCTGACCTATGCCCTCTCCATTAATCCGGTCTCAGGCCGGCATCAGGTTGAACTGGCTTGCAAGCCCCCATTGCAGTCTGCCTCAACGGCACAGTGGGCAAGTCGGGTAGTGTGGGTTTGATCCCACCGCAGGGCGTTAGGAAAGGTATCCAGCATTAATCCCCGATATAGCTTCAGCATGTCTGTGTCCACCCCCAATCGAATGGGCACTAATGTCGACACTTAAAATAGTGCATGAAGTAATATTGAGTCAGCAACTTTTTTCCAAATAATTACGTCAACCGCAAGGGCGTTAGGAAAGGTATCCAGCCTTAATCCCATTTATAGCTTCAGCATGTCTGTGTCCACCCCCAATCGAATGGGGACTAATTTCGACACATAAAACGGTGCATTAAGTAATGTTGATTCAGCAACTTTTTCCAAATAATGACGTCCGTTTTAATTTTTCATTTTTCATCATAAACTTTCGAGGTTAAGTCTCTCATTTTCCGTTTCCAGGGAACTGAAGAACTCTCATCATTAAAAAGTCCTAATGAGATCCTCAATAAATAGGGGTTCTCAACCACGGAGCCACGCGTTCTTACCGGAGTTCACTGGCCGCCTGGAGGTCTAACATGTCATATCAAGAATATCTTCGTAGTAATTTTAAGCTCAAACATACATAATTTAATATGAGTACAAATGGAAGCTATATTATTATTATTATTATTATTATTATTATTATTATTATTATTATTATCATTGTAGTCGCCGTGGCTCAAGCGGTAGCGTCCGCGACTCTGAGGCGTCAGGTCGAGAGTTCGCACCCCGTCACGGTCTGAGGTTAGCAAGGGCAAGCACTCAGGGTAAGGATGACATCTGCCAAAATAAGTCCTTCGCAAGAAGGCAACCGTCCTAGCCCTTAGTAGAAAAGGGAGTCCGTGACGTAAAACCGGAACAACATTATTATTATTATTATTATTTCCCTGTCAACAATAAAACTTATTAATTTAATATCAAATTGATAAAGGCCTAGCTACCAAAAAAATAATAATAATAATAAATGGAACGCATATTGTATAGAGATCTTTAAAAATACTAAATGCAAAAACAAAAACATACATTAGGTAACTCGCTCTAATTTGCATTCAGAATCATTTTTAGCAGCTATTGTGGATTAAATAAATACGTGTACTCAATAAACCAAAGAAGCTGGGGGTGTTCATGAGAGAGAGCAGACAACACCAGCCTCCAAAAATTTCATGTCGGAATCTGCGTGTCTCTCCTCTCTCCAATTATACTAATAATTAGCCGTGCACCTTAAAGATAAAGAAAATATTATCAAATCTAAACAAAAGAAAACTTAGGAGCTTTGGACAAGTGAAGATATGTGAAAGGAACAGCAATGATGTCTGCAAACTCCTAATCCCTGACAATTCCGAAGTTATTAGCAGTACAAAAGCAAGAAATTCAGCCGTTAACATAAAAATTCCCTCAGGCAAGGTATAGATTTGTCCAAGAAATTCCGCTCATAAAAATAAATCATGTCCTCCCTCGCCACATCCATTAACATCCTCTTTGGCCTACCTCTTCCTCCTCCAGCCTGGCAGCTCCATCCTCAGCATCCTCCTTACAAAATTCCCCACATCCCTCCTCATCACATGCCCAAACCATCTCAGTTTCACCTCTTCGTGTCTTATAACCGTTCTACCTGCAGTGTCCCTCTAATATACTCTATCTTTATCCTGTCCATTCTTGTCAAGCCTAAACAAACCCGAACTATCTTCATATCAGCCTCCTCCAGATTTACCTTTTCTCTTTATATCAGCAACTATAAATCATGATCATGATTTATATTTACAAATGTAATAATAATTACAGACCACACAAGCAGGTTAATTTTCCCTTAGGTCATTATCACCGCTGGAGATTCAACAGTTGCATATTATTAACGTTTCTATAAACCTCGTTTGAGAACCAATACAACGTGAAAGTGTATGCCATTAACATTTACATCCAGAGAATCTGTAATGAGCTTTAGAGTACCTCTAATATTAGAATAATCATACCGATGTTAAACAAATATTTCTAGTACAGGCAGTCCAAATAATATTTAAATATAAAACTGTACTGTACTTAAATTAGTTAATCACGTGAAAAGTACCTTGACCATTCATTATACGACGACTCCCAGACATAACATATTGCCGAAGCATGGTCCAGACAGCCTTCAGTATTGAACAGGTACAAGTCTGACCTTATGGTAAAGTCTGTCTGAAGGTCCTTCCAGGAAATATCTATCCGGCAGGCAAAAGCAGTTAAATTTGTTTGAATATACCAATCTGGAGTAACTATATAGAGCCTCACAGTAGGTTGTCGATTTCATATAGGCCTAACTCTGATATTATGACATCCACAGCTATCAGAGTAAAAAAATATTATTATCATTATTATTATTATTATTATTATTATTATTATTACTTCACATCCAATCTTTTTTTTTTAATAATTTTTGTTATACATGAAAATGCTCTCAAAGAAAAGGATAATTTCAACTGACGTTTCAAAAGACAATTTTTTCTGAGTTTAATTTCAGGACGGGTGAAGAAAATTGCCCTCATCGGGCTTGGGCACAAAGAAACATAGAGCAAAGAGAATCGGAGATGGGATGTGTTGTGACTTGTCAGATGAGAAGGGCTACTAAGAGATGTGTAACAAATATGCCAGAATAGAATGTGTTGTTGTAGGCATAGAGAAAGATCCGTAACTGAAGGAGGAATTAACAATGAGATGTCTCAAAGCAATATTCTACTTTGTATTTACAAGGTGCAAGGGAAGGCGATTTTTTTATTCTGTAATAGGCCTATGAGAAAATCACATGAAGAGAATATTTCGACGAATAGGCCTACCAAGATGAGAATATAAAAAAAAAAAGTTGCATTGGAGATATAATTATTACGAATGCGCCATTTCATTGATACGTGTTCAAGAGAAGCCAAGCTCTACTATAAGAATTTTGGTTTTGACAAGTGAGACCGTTATCTTGAGTGAATGCCCTTTCTAACCTCAGACCAAAGCGAATACTGATTACACTATATCAAATGAGTATTCGATAGCCTACTAAAGTTGACTAGGCTATATACAATCATATCCACAGTCACCCCCACTTTCAAATCCTCCTTACCCAAATATGGGATCAAGTAAATATTAGCGACCCCAAACACATTAAATAACCCTGTAAATTGTTACCTTAATCTAACTTAACCCAACCAAATTATTTACAGGGTTATTTAATGTTTAAGGGTCACCAATCTTTACTTGATCCCAAACTTATATTTAATACTTGGTGAAGGGCAATTAAGGCGTACGTGTGCACGCATCCACATACCAGTTCCGGGTCCATTCTGACAAGGAATTTGTTATACGCCATTACTTTAGGGGGAAAGCCAGGTGTTGGAAATATCTCAAACGAGTTCAAAAGTTGAACAAAAATGGTTGGTATTTTTTTTTTATAAAATGTCAACAGAGACATATTTTTGAACCTATGAACAACGTATACATACATACATACAGAAATATACATACAAAAGTAGTATCCCCCCCCCCTAAAATGAAGGCAGTTGAGTCACGGCAAAAATACCTGGACTGTACGGGAAGAAAATAGAGGAGGGAGATTCCCAGTTCCCTCGCTCCGCCCCATTTCGCCGACTCTTACGATACGCAAGGGGAACACGGAGGAAGTATTTTTGTCCCCCTCCCTCAGGGGGTAACAACGTAAGTACAATATTTCTTCACCAAACTTTAAAGGATTGCATAGTACTATATAGACCAAATCATATCCAAAAAGAATAAATATAAAAGACTTTTACAACAAAATATGTCAATAGAAAAAATTATAATCAGAAATCTGTAACTTTTTATACTAAAAAAAAAAAAAAAAAAAAAAAAAAACTTCAAGTCGACGAAATTACCGTGTAGAAATTTGTCAAGTAAATGGCAAGTTTCAAGCAGTTCTGTTTGAACTAAAAAATCAGTCATGGAAAAAATTTTCTTTTATCACAATATCGAGATATCGGCATCGAATTAAATATAGTCTTTAACAATACTCTTAGCAATTCACCAACAATTATCGCTCGCTCTCTCTCTCTCTCTCTCTCTCTCTCTCTCTATATATATATATATATATATATATATATATATATATATATATAATTTTTTTTTTAAGTCATACCAACATAGGCCTACAAGAAGTATCCCCTACTGAGGAGGGAAGAAAACTTCGACATATCTCCGTTAAAGACTTAACACAGCAAAGACCCGACAGATAGAGGCTACAAGATAGGCCTACTAAAAATATACCTTTTGTGATGCTGCCAAACAGTGCCTTTTTATAATGATACTTTGATAGGGTATATATAAAAGGCCTAATCTCGAATCTGATTTCATATGGTTCAGATAATTCACTAATAATTTACCATTTTAATTATGAAGAAATTACTTTTATTTTTGCAAAGGCCCAAGGGGATTGGAGCTCTAATCACGTGGTATAGCAAAGCAGGATTTCATCCATAATTTCTGGTAGCTGTGTTATATTAAAGACTTGATATATATAATTTGTTTTAAGTCTTGGAGTGATGACATATAAGAATACTGTTTATGTACCTGTTCCATTTTCGTATATCTAGAGAAAATAGTAATTTGCAAAGAAACGGCAACACAAATCTCTCTCTCTCTCTCTCTCTCTCTCTCTCTCTCTCTCTCTCAATAATAGTCCAAAAAACACAAACATAACTATACATATAAAATATACATCCGAAATATAAAAAATAAATAAATAAATAAATGAGTCCTTTACAAGATTCATAGATATACAGCTTTATCTTCCTAATGCACCGTTTTATGTCAAAATTATTCCCCATACGCATGGGGGTGGGCACAGACACGGTGGAGCAAGGAGATTAAAGCTGGATGCCCTTCCTAACGCTCCGTGGTGGGATCGAACCCGTGTTAGATGCTTTGTGACTCTCGCGCTCTATCACTAAGTCACCAATACAAAAGTAACAATATTAGGCTAGTGTGGAATAATTTCTCTAGACTTTCATTAGCATTTATTTTTCTTTGCGTAACTGTACATCGAATTACCGCCCGTAAATAGTAATAAACAGCGAAGAGCGTCTGAGACGCCAGACAGGGAAAGCGATAAACATGTCAACAGAAGGGAATCCATGCAAACATCCGGTTACTGTGTGTGTGTGTGTGTGTGTGTGTGTGTGTGTGTGTGTGTGTGTGTGTGTGTAAATTACCTAATTGTGCTTACAGGAAAGAGCCCAAGCTCGTAACTTATCATACTTGTCCTTAAAAGTATGGATTGAGTTGGCATTAACTACCTCCTCGCTTAGAGAATTCCAATCATCAACTACTTTAAAAATAAAAAATAAAAAAAGGTACTTAGTTCCAGCCTGCAAAGTAGTTTTCTTACGAAGCTTCAAATTATGACCTCTAGTTCTAGTGCCATCCATATCAAAATATCGATCCCTATCCACTCTGTCATTACCATGAAGGAATTTAAAAACCGTCACCATATCCTCCTCTCATTCTTCTAGCTTCCAGTGATGGTAAGTCTAATTCCCTGTCTCTCATCATAACTGAGATGGCAGATTTCTGGCACCAGTTTCGTGGCATGTCTTTGAACTGTTTCCAGCTTAACTACGTGCTTTTTCAAGTGTGTGTGTTTGCGTCTAGGAAGGAAATGTGTCTTTTCAGATATAAGAAATAACAATAGACTTGAGTAATATAAAAGTCAAAGTTTATTCATTTTTCTTATATCCGGTTTGCATTTGTTTCAGCACGGATACGAAATTTAACAAACGGATTTCTTTCGGGAATATACCGAAGTAGCCCTGTAATTAAAATGGCATTATTTATCTACATTTCTTATAGAAAATGAATTTGTAAACCAACCCTATTACTGTACTATTATTTTAGAATTATTTACGAAAACAAACATAATTAAAAAAATATCCTAATTTGTTCTAATGCAGCCGTGATAATTTTGATTATTCCTAGAGAGTTTAAGCTGCTTACTGGGGAGGTTACTGCTGTGGTTGGTCACCACAGTGGGGGGGTTGGGGCCTGTGCCGGCTGGCGACCGCCCTATGGGTCCTCCATGACTCGTTCTCCCCATCCGCGGGTAGAGAATCTAAAACAACGTATTCGTTACACATATCTTACTATCCCTTAACATTTGACAAGTCACAACACTCCCCTTTTCCTTGTCTTATCTCTGCAAAAAAGGCAAAAGTATATACATGCTGGCAAATGCAAGGGATCCCTCTGTAAACATTATATACACATATTTTTACTAACACACATAAGCATATCTTACAGACATCAGAAATTTTTATATCAGAATAACAGTGAAATCCGGATTGCACATTTTGTGATAATGATAATAATTTCACACTAAAATAAGCAAGACTCTTACAGTGAAACATAACGACAAACCATGATGGCTACGGTCATTATGTGACAATTATAAACACACGTAGCGTCTTCTATCGAACGCTAAATATTCAGCGATGTGTAAAAATAATAGCAAGGTATCAGATATTATGACCAGCTATCAGCAAGAATGATATATTCTTTGGTATATAGCGATGGTACTAACAGGTAACAGTACAACAGTTTACGGTCTAAATATGAAGAAAAATATTTTATACTGACTTTTAGTCTATAGATCATTTTAAAGTGACAGATTTGGTTGAATATCTATAACTTACTCAAAGAAAAATAACGAAAAAATTGCAATTCCAAAATCGAAAACGAAAAGGTAACATCTGCTGTAGTGGTTCTTTTTCAACTCTTCTCAACTGCAAAAGCATAGCCTTAAGAGTTCATTAATTTCAATAATGTCTCAGTATTTCTTGGTAAGTGCATCCTAATATATAGAAAATGTATGAAAGAAAAAGTAAGGCACACAATTAATGTGATATATATATATATATATATATATATATATATATATATATATATATATATATATATATATATACACACGGAAAAGAGCCGTATGGCTGTAATTCTCTGTCTCCTACTCTTTTTTTCATATCATTTACACGTATATTTCCTTAAAATTAATGAGGCATTCAACATTTACAATTTTCCAATCATCAACAATTCCACAAAAAGTTCTTACTTACAACTTGCATAGATGTTTTTTTACGAAGCTTCAAGCTAACCTCTAATTCTAGGGCCATAAATGACAAATTATCTCTACATATCAACAAAAAAAATGCTGTGGAATCTACATATCAGCAAAAAAAATAATGTGAAATTCAAAAACAATTGCCAAATCCCACCTTTTCTTTTGACGTCAGATGTCATATGGATTGAGATAGCATTAATTACCTCCTCGCTTAGCGAATTCCAATTATCAACTACTTTTACACTAATAAAATACTTCCTTACATCCTGCAAAGAAGTTTTCTTTGTGTGTCTATGTATGTGTGACGGATAATAAAGAAAACGCTCACACAAGCACCAATGAGTTGAATATTATATCCGACCTTCACTGAGGGATAAATCACAATTAAGTCTTAGTCTGGTATCCTCCCAAATCCGCAGAAACTCCATAAGAATTGAATATTATCAACAGCTGAGTTAGCAAGTAGACCGCAATGCCGATTTCGAATACTGGGATATCAAGTAACGAGAGAGAGAGAGAGAGAGAGAGAGAGAGAGAGAGAGAGAGAGAGAGAGAGAGAGAGAGAGAGAGAGAGAGAGAGAGAGAGAGAGAGAGAGAGAGAGAGAGAGAGAGAGAAACTGTTTTGCTGAGAAATAGATTTGTTCGTATTTCTTAAGTCTTCTGATCATACAATAACAAATTGTATTAGATAGAAAAATCTAATATTTCAGTTCAAGTAATCAGGATAATAAATACCGCTGGCCATTAGGTAGGGCATCCAACTTTCTTAATTCCAAAGCTCCAACCAGTCTGTTTCCACCCCCCATTTGAATGGGGATTCGTGGTGGCTCATATACTGTAACTGCAAACAGCATGAGATTTCATGACTCGATGATGTATAAGGTAAAGTAGAATTATAGCATCTTTTGGCTACTCGTAGGAAGTAAAATACGGAGGAGGGGATTACCAATTCCCCAGCTCCGCCCCATTTAGTCGACTTTTACGACACGCAGGGGAACACGGAGGGAGTATTCTTAACCCCCCTCCCTCAGGGAGCTGAGAGGAGTGGTTGAGGTACGTGTGTGGATCGTGGTGAATGCGCGTTTCTTGGCTCGGCCACCTCCCTTACAAGGGGGAATGAGGCTTATGTCTATGTATGTATGTATGTAAAATCATAGCAGTAGACATAATCTGTCGTCCTCTAACCTCTGCTAATATAGCAGCATTGGAAATACATTTACAAGAATTGCAGTACAGAGTTCAACCACGCTGACATTTCTAGGTCTCCATATCTTTGACTAGTCTTTCAGGCTGTCCTTTTCTTATTGTTATCATTCTCTTAATTATGATGTCCTTAAGCTTCTATTTTTTTCTTCTAAGTGTTTTCTTGGTGCTTGAGCCCGATCAGGGCAATTTTCTTAACCCGTCCCAGTGTCACACGCATGAAAAAAGAAAAGAAAATTCACTATGATCCTAAGAAAGGGAACACATATGAACGAGTCGTGGAAGGGGGGAGGGGCTTTAATTAACTACCTAAACCTACGGGCTACCCACTACCGATTTTATCACCTTTGCTATAATCAAGTTTATAACGACTGAAATGACAAGCAAGAAATAATCCAAGCAATCATCAGTAGAGGAAATGCAATTAATTAAAAAAATGTACAGAAATTACACTATTATTCTATACAATAATAATAATAATAATAATAATAATAATAATAATAATAATAATAATAATATTAAAAATAATAATAATAATAATAATAATAATAATAATAATAATAATAATAATAATAATAATAATAATAATCATATTAATAATAACAACCTTGAACTTCAATTTCCCTTTTGTACAATCAACCTTTGCGGTTAGTGTTCACGCCTAAAGAACACACCACAGTTGGCCTGATGTTGCTATTAGGCAAAACCAAAAATTATATTGAAATATTTACATGTGATAAGCCAAGCTTTTCATACACAGTGGCTCAGTGCTAGGAACCTACCCAGACAGTAAGAAACTGGTTATCTATGGACGTTTGTCCAGAAACTCTTTCATGTAATTAAGGAGGTCCTTTCAATTGAAAAGGCTAATACGGTGTCGTGTGCTTAGTCCAAGGTGGAACAGTATCTTCAAGAGCTCTGGCTACGCTAAAGGGAGTTTTGTAATACGTAACAAATAGTAATAATAAAAATTATAATACAGTATTACTAAGAATAATAATGTCCTGAACTGCATACTTTACATGAAAATACAGTACAATTACTCGATAATTATTAACATTAATAAATCACACAGTCAACCATTCGCTCACCTTCACGCTATGAAGAAGAACATCACTCAATCTTCCACTTCCCAATGATAGAACTTAGAAATGGTCACAAAACAGAAATGAGAATGGAGAGCAGAAGGAATACTAGTAAAAGACAAAGAAAAGAAGGAAAAAAGTAATTGCTATTGTCGTTGTCATTTAATGTGTCACTATTAATCCCCATTCAAATATAGGTGGACATAAACAGGTTGGAGCTGGGAAGCTAAGGTTGGATGTTTTTTCTGTATGCCTCACGGTGGGCTCAAATATGGGTTTGCACTTCCCAAGTTAAGTGCTCTAACTACTGTGATACCTCAGTCCCCAAGAAGAAGGCAGAAAATATATCATATAAAACATGAGGGTCAAGTAGACAGTGAAGAAGAAGTGTGCAGGTGAAAGCCAGGAAGTAGGATAAGTCTTAGGGAAAAGAAAAAGGAATACAATGTCATTATCAGCCTTGACAATTAAGAGTTTAACAATGGTGTAGTAATCAATTTCAACCTTCAATATATAATGTTATTTATCAAGTACATAATATAAAATAATAAACATTCAGCAACCTTAATACTTGCTCAGTAAAATAAAAAGTAAATAATTATCCTTAATCTAAAGAAAATCGAAAGACCGTATACACCCGATACGAACATACGTCACTTAGGTTCATGTAAGCGAAACTTGCGACATCGTAAATGCAAGTGATCAAATTAACAAATCAATAAACTTTAACGCACGAATAACAGTTCAAACTTCTTGGTTAGACATCCTTACAATCACATAATGAAGATAGCCAATACAAAAATCATGAGAATTCACTAACTACAGAATAGTGCAGCAATAAATTTCACTACCACATCTTGATAATGACAATCAAATCTCTGTACCTTCATGAAACTGCTCCCATTTCAATTGTGAGGTGTAGCTGTTATGGATGGTACTGTGGGAGATCCTTGTGGAATGAATGCATTTGTGACTGTTATGTCAATTGCAGTACCAGTGCGCCCTCTGTATTTTGTAGCGGCGTCATATAGGGGGAGGAGGGATTTTGCGTGTGCAATGATTCATTGTAGGTAATGGATTTGCATTGTGTGGGGTTTTATGTCTTGCATATTAGCTTTATATACAGTAAATCTAATTGAATACTGTAATACCAATATAATGCCTATGAATTAAAAGTGCCAAAGCCAAAGAAAGAAAAGGATATGCTGCACAAGATTCCAATCTCTAGGATAACATCTATTTTTCGTGAAGGTGAGGAAGAGAGAATTTCACCCTTGTGTTCTTAAGAGTTGCGAGTGCCCACGAAACCAGATAAAGGCAAATATGAAAAGCAATCTCTTCCTTCCTTAATTTCTGCTTCTTTACCACAAAACAACTGATATATGGAGTTATAACTCACAAACTATAAGTGATTTCGATTCAAAGGATATGACAATGCTCTTGGTACCTCCCCTTTTTGCTTAAGTTATGGTCAACTTGCTGGGTTTTAGTGGGATATGGTGCCATTTAACAAAAATATTTGTTTTATAATCAACACCCGAGATCTTTGTAAATAATAATGAATGCCTTTGCAACCATTGGTATACTAAAGTTAAAAATCTATTATTCCATATGACAGCAGGAGTCGCTTTCATTTATATTTCAGAATCTCATACAACACATCTCAAGTATATAAGCCAAGATCTAACTCATATCAATACAGTTTTCTATGGCTTATAAATGTGCCATATTTACAATCTATATCACAATCCTGTCAATTGAATAAAATATAGTACGTAAAATGTATAAATTTTAATTAAGCAAATATAACAAGTACTCTAAAGGATAGCATTACACAAAGGACTAATTTTGTATCAAAAGTATTGTAATCACATATAAATTCTCACGTCCAGGTATATTAATTCTAAGAAGTCTATGTACTTAACAATTACTGTATTAAAATATAGTCCACTAATATCTGCCACTTTCTACAGCAAAGCTGTAGAACACATGAGTTAAAAAGTGACTAGCGAGAGTATGAGCTCACTTTGGGCCACTGGGAAGGGCATTCAATCTTAATCCATCAGCTCAAACCTGCCTGAGTCCACCCCAATCATGGGACTGATTGTGACACATAATACGGTACTTCTGTATATCAAATTTAAACAGTTAATGTACTTTGCTATTCAAGTACTGAAAACTGGAATTTTTTTACATTAAATTCAAAGAGCCACTGCACTCTGTAGACTTTTTATTAGAAAAATATTCCAATCATTCAAAAACTGTTTCTGTATCAGAAATTATACAGAAACACACCTATTAACAAACGAGTTAGGTTCAAGAAGTGCTTGCATAAGTATATTGTTTGTAAGTTGTCCATAGGTAAAAAAAAAAAGTACTCTACAATATATACAGTAAATACAATATACAGTTTTATATAGTACCTAGGCTAAATACACTTAATTACTACACAAAACATTAAGTATACAGTGTTAATAAATTTTAAGACCGTAATAATAATGTAATAATACAGTACAGTGCAGTAACACATACATTAATGGGTAGATAATGGGTAGGTTATTGTACATATTTGCGAATGTTCATAAGTAGGGGAGCGTCTGTATAGCCAATGCACTATGCAGACACTGTTATTAAAATCACTGCAATACTAGTTCGCATATTTTGCATACTATAATAAAATAATCAATGTAAAAGACAGGTAATGTATAAAAAAATAATGAAATAAGTTATAGCATTCTTTGTGAACCAAATGAAAAGTTACAACCAAAATTTGCATATAATGAATTAAAAATTACTGCAATCACTGCCAAAATTTTTTGGTCTGCAGTAAAGTTTAAAACCGACGTATTTTGCAAATACAGTATTGAAAATATGCAGGAAACACTTCTAACATTCTTAACTGTACAGTGAATTAAAAATCTAATGTATTCCACAGATACTGTATTAAAAATTACTTTATACTGTGTTCAAAAAATACAGGAAACACCACTAACATTTTTAGTTGTACAGAGAATTAAAACATCCAATGTATTTTGTTGATACTGTATTAAAAAATCCTGCAATCATTCACAGAATATGTCTTGGCATATTACAATAAAATAGCTACTGAATTTGCACATGCGCTAAAAGCTACTGAATTTGCACATGTACCAAAAATAGATTATCACTATAAATAATCTGTGTATTTAAATTTTTAAATCAAATGTACTGAGAAGATAAAGTTCTGTATTCTGCAAGAATTTTTAGCAGTACATAGTACTGTACTTTATAGTGACTGTCAAGAGTAATACACTCAAATCTAGCTTCTATTTTTCTATGTAGCTAATGTTGTTGTCTGCCATTTCATGTGTAACTATTAATCCCCACAAAAATAGGGGTGGACCCAGACACATTGAAGCTGGGAAATAAAGCTGGATGTTCCTTTTTAACCCCACAGTGGGCTTGATCATAGGTCTGTCACTTCCTGAGTCGAGTGCTCCAACCACTGCGCACTATCAAGGCCCCCATCTAAAACACTAATGTGATATGTAGATATTGTGTTCAAAAATACTGTGACCATTCTTAGCATTTATTTCTTGCATATATAAAATTCGAATAATTTACATACTTCCAGATATTGTATCAAATCATACTGTAATGACATTAAGCATTTTTTTTTCTTTTGCATACAGCGTTTAAAACAGCTATTGTATTTATGAATACTGTATTCCAAAGTAAATGCAATCACCTCTAGCATATATAATTCATATCAAATTTAAATAGTCTTGGTACACAATTAGACTTAAAAATTTAAGGATATTAATATGAAAAGTCAATAGGATTTGCAAATACAGTATTCAAATTCTGCATTAATTTGGTCATTTTAACATATATGCTGTACTCATTGTAGTAGTGTTATTCTGTTTACAAATAATGCACAAACTTTAGCATATTTTTCTTTTTGCAGTTTGAATTTGAATACCTTATGTACTTTGCATATACTGCAATAAAACTATTACAGTAATTTCTCGAATTCTTTGTATATTACGTGTAAATAGCAAAAGTCCTTTACTGATAAATGCATTATGAATATGAAAATCATTTATGAAACATTTACATCATATTTAGTTTCAACAAGCTCAGTATTGTGCAGATATTGTATTCAACACAACTATATTTACTGTTGTCATTATATATATATATATATATATATATATATATATATATATATATATATATATATATATATATATATATATATATATATACAGTACTCAACAATATAAAAATTCAATGTGGGCAAAGTAAACCAGTATTCTCATCACATTAAAATCTGTCCTATAGCAGCAAGTAAGCAATTTTTAAGTAAAAAATGCAATACAGTAATGCTCCAACAGTGCCTTATCTATTTTCAACATATTTTGAATACAATCAACATAACTATAAAGACAAAAAATCTTTACAAACGGTAATATACTGACGAAAGACACTTAAAAAAAGCATTATCAAAATACCACTGAGACCGAGAGAATGGTACCTAATGAAACTGAAACGAAAAGTGAAAAGTATCACCATTTGTAATATCAAAAATCATTATCTTCACTATATTCATCATGCTTAGTACACAACACTGATATTTCTACTTTATATCCCCATCTTAACATTAAAGTTTTCTCAAACTAAATGCCTTATCTAACGAGTAATCAGAGGGTCTACAACTGTATTTTAAGACTTGAGGTTGCAAGATTTCAATGCTAACTTATTTTTACACAATTTGTGTCACCATTAGTCTTCAGTTGGGGGTGGAAACTGATGGCTTGAAGGCTGAATGCCCTTCGTAGCACCCTGCCGTGGGATTGAGCAAGGGTGCGTCACCTCTAGAGTCAGGCGCTATACCGACTATGCAACAGCGGTCTCTAAGGTTACAACATAAGTAATATAACGAATATATGATTATATTGTGAGGACCATAATAAAAGATAAGATCCTTTGATCAATATTTCTCAAACAACCAACCAAGTCAATTCTTAGCAGATTCAGGATCAGGAAATGCAATATCTAACATGCTTCGTTACGGATCAGCATATACATATACTGAATGGTTATTCTGTCACGATATTCAATATAACCACCATAAGTAAGCAGTACCTTTTGGCATGTATAAGGCGTAAAAAGGAGTCTGGCTATAATTTATAAATGATTACTACAACACAATCAGTAATCTCTAATGTACCCCAATACAATCGTACAACTATTTCATCATAAATCATTTAGCCTAATTATTTTATGATTTCCCATGTAAGAAGCATCTTCACACATCACTAAACGGCACGGGAAGGACCATAATAATCACATTTATTTAAAGCAGTCTTATTGCTGTAAGAGCCCATTTCACGGTGCTTACTTATATGAGTTTAATCTGTATTTTTCTTGTAACTGCCAAATTACTGATGCCTTACTCTACAACAAGGGGAGCCGCCCCCCCAGAACATGCCAAAAACTAAACTATAAGAGCC
Organism: Halocaridina rubra; assembly: GCA_037179515.1. Taxonomy (NCBI): domain Eukaryota; kingdom Metazoa; phylum Arthropoda; class Malacostraca; order Decapoda; family Atyidae; genus Halocaridina; species Halocaridina rubra. The sequence goes on along the minus strand of JAXCGZ010012283.1, from coordinate 16,864 downwards.
TAATCTAACCTGCCTTCTGAGGCATATAAATATGTAGGTTAAATATATAAAAAAAATAGTAATAGTGGGAAAAATAAATGGAAATGGGGTAAGATATTTACTCGTTAAGCTTCTAAGGGTAAAAATAACTGTCACAAAACTGCCACAAATATACAGTGAGTTTTAACGTCCATATAAAACTATCAAGTTGCATATATATATATATATATATATATATATATATATATATATATATATATATATATATACATACTTCCTTAAGAACGCAACCAACTTCAGTAAGAAAAAATTATAAAATCAGAGACTTGAAATAAACGAAAACGCATGATAATGACGATGATGATAATGACACCTACCTTCATTTTCCTCGTCTATTTTCAGAGCTTTTGAGATATACTCAAAGGCTTTCCGATGATGGTGTTTCTGTTTGGCCAATAACGGATCCCCAGGACCCGGATTAGTTGTAACTTTGGGGGGCATTTCACCGTTAGTGCCCATTAATGGTACACACACTTCGTCTTGGGTATTTGCCCCTTCTTCAACTTGTCCTAAACCACTACTGGTACCCTTGCCCACACTCCCACCAGAGCCACTATTACCACCACCTCCGCAATTCTCTAATTCCGTTATCACCACCGTCGTGGCTCCAACGTTCGTTTCTGTCCTGGTTTGAGCCAGATAAGTACCAGCTCGGAACAAGGTTTTCAACAGGACGAATATTTGATAGAGCAAGGCTCGAACGATGTTAAAAAGTAAAACCACGGGATAAGAAGCGATGTAAAAATTCTTGTTGTGGACGCTCAAACTGGGTGATTTATTCCCTCTATCATCGCCTTTTTTAATTTTTTTGGGAGACTTCAAAGGGTAGTGCCTCCTCAGAGAGTGGCCTGCGCCATCACTGCTCGACATGGTGCAACTGACGTCATAGGACAACACTTCACAACTTGTTTACATCGTCTGCTCCAACCTCCACAGATCGTGCTCCTCCTGACGGCTACTGCTGCTCACTGCTGTGAGTCCCTGTGCTTTTCTGCTCACACAGCCACAGACCCACTCACTCGTCCTTCCGCCACTCGTAGCAAACACTGACTGGTTGCTGCGATCAATAGAAACAACGTTGATGCTCTCATACAACGTACAGGAGCATGTGTAGTGTACATCCTATGTACATGTCTGGGAACTCCTGAAGAATTGGGACTTGCCTTTTATGAGCAGCGAAGAAAGGTTAGGTTAGATTAAGTTAGTCTGAACTTGGCCTTTATCAACAGTAACCAACCCAAGATTACGGACCTCAACTTTATCCCAATTGAATAATTAGGACCTATAAAAATTTCAGGTGGTAATTCTTCGTGAGTTTCCTTATCTGTATATAATAATAGCTGATGGACTCTGCATAAACACCTAGAGTGCAATCGTGCTTATCACTGATTTATGGTAAAGCATGTTTAAATATCAAGAACTTCCTGTGTATACGATGCCAAAAACTTCGAAAATTTTACTCAGTCAATTTCCAGTACATTACATGTTATGACGGAAGATAAGTTCTCTACTCTTGGTAACCCAGCTTAACCTCGGTGGAGGGTAAAAGAGGATCACTGGGGTAAAACTCCTTGAACTAATTAAAATTTGATTATCACAACATACACATGTGTACATGTAAATGATATAAAGGATTTTAAAAATATTATAATCACACATATCAGTGAGTAATAATAATAATATATATATATATATATATATATATATATATATATATATATATATATATATATATATATATATATATAGAGAGAGAGAGAGAGAGAGAGAGAGAGAGAGAGAGAGAGAGAGAGAGAGAGAGAGAGAGAGGTACCAATAGATTTTGAAGGAAAGACTAACTCACCATAAATAAATACTAAGTTTTTTCATGGGAATGCTCAATCAACTATTCTGCATACTGAATGTTGACTGTTCCTCTGCATGGGCATAACTTATTGTCCAACACCCTATATATGAAGGTTGGCCTTTTTGAAATTAAGGAAGATGGCTTCTAGCATGACTAACTTAGATTTACCTCACCTTATATGGCATATGTCTTATATAACATACTAGAATATATCAATACATACTTTGCCTATGAGTTACCTTCTAAATGGACTCAAACTTATCTGTCAAGTAGGAAAGAACTAATTGAATAATGGTCTATTCTCCTTACTGCTGATGTGTTCAGTTGTTATGTATCTGACTCTACGGGATGTAAACACTATTTTTCAAAAATAAGCGCTCTGGTTCTCAAAAAACCGCTAAAATATCCAGAGAAATATATCTATACGGGAATTTCTATAGGACATATCGTTCACAGTTTTACAATAGATATGATGCAACAGTTCTCACCAAGCTCTCAGAAGGCGCCAATATATCCAAAGAAATACATCTTTATAAGAATTTTTATGAAATATTGTTCACAGCTTTATAATAGATAGTATGCAACTTTTTTTCATAATTGTGACACCAGAACGGGCAAAGAAAATAAATCTTCCCTCGTCGGGCCTGGGCACGAGGCAAACAAAAAGTAAAGAGAAACAGAGATGGCAAGTGTTGTGACTTGTCATAATGAACACCGAATATCCAAGAATATTCGGTGTTGATGCAGGCACAGAAAAAAAAAAACCGTAACTGAAGGAAGACTTAACATCGAAATGTCCTGGACAGTCCTATTTAAGTCAGAACACCTTTCAGCTGTAGTATTCTTTTGCCTCTCCAGACTCGCCTGTCCCAGTCTCCTCAGACCTAAGTTTGAATTATAGGTGTGTTCCGACTTAAGGCAGCTGTTAAGAATGGAACCCCGACCTAAAGTGGGGACCCCCTATGTCACATCAAATTGTAGAGGCAAATTATGCAGAACCATCGATTATTTTGGAAACTTTAATAAAAAATTGAACAAAAGTTTAGTAAAGCAGTAAGTCAAACATCAGTTGTTCACTTCCTAACTGGCTGTAGAATGACCTAACTTTCCTAACCAAGCTTACCCCAACTGAATAATAAAAACTACTGACTTATTTTTTCAATCTTACCTCACTAAACTAACCTAATTTCATAAGCATTTAATTAGGATTATTTTTCAATACAGGTTCCCTAGGGAGCCTCCTTATATGACTCATCACATATACCCATAGAAATATATTCAGAAGCTTCCCTATTTACGAACAACCAAGGAACAAACATTCACAGATACGAACAAAAACCTATCCATTATCTACCCATGTATTGATGTATGTATTACTGTACTGTACTGTACTGTATTATTACATTATTATTACTGTATTAAAATGAATTAATACTGCTCACTATATGTTTTATGTAGTAGCTAAGAAGCATCGGAAACTTATAATGTTGCTAAGTATTTCATTCATAACGTTTTCTTTGTCATTCAATCTTGCTGTCAGAGGTCGAGATACCACTGGAACAACAACTGCATATTTTATACAAGCAAATTAATAACAATCTCATGAAGAGGTGAAAGATTAAAGGAATTACACTTCTATGGACTCACATTCCATTCCTGTTCAAACACAGCTAACCCATAATGAACTATGCATACACTATGTGTCTTAATAATCATGCATACTCAACAAAAGGCATAGGTATAACTCCCAGGTCTGGATATACGCAGACGTATACAAGGATATGAAATGTCTGGAGGTACAATTCTAAACAGCACTAAGATGAATGCGTACCTACTCATTAGAGAAAACTTTCTTGATATGTATTCAAAATACCCTTGTACCTCCTATGAAAGAAAGGCATACTGATTAATGTTACAATTGATCATCAAGGATAATTTGTCCTTAGATCATCTCCCCTCTGTAGTTTAATGCTCGAGCTTTCATAATATGATTATTTCTCCGTGGCACTTCAAGAGTGCTCATGCAGCACATATTTTTCTTCTGTTGTAACCATTGTATTAAGGAATATCAGCTTCCAGTCAGACAAGGTCGTCAAAATATTTTGTAAAGGTTGTGCCCTTTACTGACCCCAAAATTGCATTTTTTTTTTTCAGGCAATATCCTCATTACCCTATGGCCAAAAATCTGAAATTTTCGGAATTCACAATAACATTGTCAACTACCCCTAGTTTCTAAATATTTATATGATCTTTAGCACAATATTTTGTTTTCAAAGTCCAGGAAAGTTCTCAGTTATAAATGTTTTCGCAAGGATGATTAAATTTTGCTTAGTATGAAAATAGAGAGCTGGATACACAGGCCTAGAGGCCTCTTCCTGAACATCGACTATGTGAGTAGTTCTCACCCCAGTCCTCTGTATCCAAGTAAGTTACACCCATATTGTTTGATTTTCAGGTGTTTGGTACAATTCTACTTTCTGTGCTCCTTAGAAGGCAGCAAGTGATGTCAAGAGTAGACTGAAATTTATCGGGTTAATAAAATTTATTTAGATGGAAGGAAAGAGTCTGTGTAGGTCATTACATGACAGTTTGGAAGAAGAATAGCAATTGAATCCACAGGGAAAAGTTTTAGGGACATTTTTTTTTTAATGAAAATGATCTGCCAGAGCCAGTATATACATTGTGAAATTATTCGCAAACGATGTCAAAAATGCGAAAAAGTAAAAACGATGACATGAGTGGTAATGGACCTCAGAAAAGTCCTTAATAGACTACGGGAGTGGTGAGATAAATGGCCAGATTGGGCTCAATAATAATAATAATAATAATTATTATTATTTTTTTTTTCATTAATAATAATAATAATATCCATTACAGAAAACACGTCAGTAAGAAAATAACGAAAACATATAAAATTTCCCCCATTTTTGACAAGTCAATTGCATACTAGTGAGAATCATATAAAAAAATATTCACTGATCGACCGACCACATAAACTTCGACACAGCAAACTCAATATCAGTGGCACTAAGTATCATATTTAAAAAGTCACTGGGAGTCGGGGGAGATTCCAAGATGCTGGAAACAAGCAAATGTGATACCTATCTTCAAAAAGGGAAGGAGGGATACGGCTCTGAACTATAGACCAGTTTCCTTGACCAGCATAGTTTGCAAAGTTATGGAGAAACTACTAATGAAACACATCTCTCTTCACTTGAAATCCTTCAACTTTTATTCAGTTAGGCAACATGGCTTCAGAGAAGGCAGATCAACAGTAACAAACTTATTAGAATTTCATGATGAGGTAAGCCGAATCTTACAGGAAAGAGAGGGCTGGACAGATTGCATATTCCTAGACTTCCAGAAAGCTTTTTACACTGTTCCACATGGGAGACTTATTAGGAAGCTGCAAGCAATGGCTAGAATTGGTGGAAATGTTTTGGAATGGATAAAAAGTTACTTAGAAGGAAGGGAACAGAGGGTTAGAGTAAGACACTCAGTGTCTGAATGGAGAAGAGTTAGTAGTGGAGTTCCACAGGGTTCAGTTTTAGGGCCACTTTTGTTCCTTGTATATGTAAATGACCTACCAGAGTCTGTAAATTCATTCATGAATATGTTTGCAGATGATGCAAAGATTGTGAAGAAAGTAAAAAACGAGAACAATGGTAGAGAACTTCAGGAAGATCTAAATAATCTGCATGAGTGGTCAGAAAAGTGGCTAATGAAATTCAATACTTCAAAATGTAAGGTAATGAGAATGGGTACAAGTGCAAGAAGGCCCAAGCTTGACTACTCGGTGGCTGGAGTACAACTTCAAGAGACAGAAAATGAGAGAGATCTAGGAGTAAACATACCGGCAGATTTGTCTCCAGAAATACATATAAATGGCATAGTAAGGGCAGCATATGCATTCTTATCAAATGTAAGGGTAGCCTTCAGGCACATGGACAAGGAAATGTTCAGAAATATTTATGTGACCTATGTGAGGCCAAAACTCGAATATGCAGCTCCCTTTTGGAATCCACACTTGAAAAAGCACATAGCTAAGCTTGAAAAAGTTCAAAGACATGCCACGAAACTAGTGCTATAAATACGCAATCTCAGTTATGATGAGAGGCTGAAGGAATTAGACTTACCATCACTCGAAGCTAGAAGATTGAGGGGGGATATGGTGACAGTCTTTAAATACCTTCATGGTTATGATAGAGTGGATTGGGATCGATATTTTGATATGGCTGGCTCTAGAACTAGAGGTCATAGTATGAAGCTTCGTAAGAAAACTTCTTTGCAGGATGTAAGGAAATACTTTTTCAGTGTAAGAATAGTTGATAATTGGAATTGGCTAAGCGAGGAGGTAGTTAATGCTATCTCAATCCATAGTTTTAAGGACAGGTATGATAAGTATCGCTAAGTATAAAATGGAACCGATCAGGAGACGGGAAGATACGAGCTTTGGACTCTTTCCCGTAAACACAATTAGGTAATTACAGCAGTCGATAAAGAAGGTGAAAGATATGAAAGTGAAAACTCATTGTATGATTATGTAACTTTTCTTCTCACGTTGTCGATGCACGTTTATTGATATTTATTATTTATTCATATAACATTTTAGGCATCAACTGAAACATCCCCCCCCCAAGAGGACTCAACTGAAGAATCCTCCCCAACTGAGATCAACTGAAGAATCTCCCCCCAGAGTGCCCGGTGTAACAATTTCAGAGAAATTAGAGATGGGGAATGTTGTGACATGTCAGATGGGAAGGGCTGAAGGGATGTGTTAGATTAGGTGTTGGTTAGGTCTGTCTATCTACCTTGGAATATATGGATGGATGGATGAATTTCAATTACGAAATAAAGACCTAACCCAACCTAACCTAACCTAATTAACCAAACCTAAACAGACAGACAGACAATACTGAAGAATCTCTCCCTAACTCATATCAACTGAAGAATCTCCCCCTGACTCAGATCAACTGAAGAATCTCTTCCTGTATGGGTGATTCTTTAGTTGATTCCATTTTAGATAATGCTTTCGGTAGGATTTCTCTTTAGTGATATAATATTTAGAGACAAACTATTTATTTAAAATTAGGTGTAAGATCATAAAGCAGTATCAAACACCATTTACGTATGCGACATTGAATCAAGTAAAGATAACGACTCCAATACACAAATTAACCCCTTGAATTGTCAAGTTCGATTCAGTTAAATTAGGATAGATTAGGTTAGGTTAATACTTACCTCACCTAACCCATCCCAATAATTTATGAGGTTATTTAATGTAGTGGGAGTCGTTATATGTACTTGATTCGCGATATTTGTTAATAGAGAAATATCTGCTCGCTATGAGTTATTTAGCATCATCTTGTCACTTTAAATGCCATAGACTTAGTCTAAATAATTAAGAGATTGATAAAGTAACAATTATAACTTTAGAAAATGAGTTCATATATTAAAAGTTAGTCTTTAACCTTGTTAATTTTTTTTTATATTGTTAATAAAACGCCATGTTTGGTGACGTAAACATTCCCTCTCTCTTCCCAAGGCAACCAAGACCTCAACAACCGTAAACAAAAGCAGAAAACAATCTACTAGAACACAAAACAAATAAATGTTCGATTCTCTAAATTATATTTTTAATAACAACAATATTAATTGATTATACCAATTTAAGCAAATAATAATGAATTAAATTGTAAAAATACAAGATTAACATAAAGTTTTATCTATATATATTTTTTATATATGCATATTTATATGTTTGACTAATATAAAATATTGATATATTAATCCGAACAGTTGGGATTCCCTTCGAGGCTACCGACTCAAGCCATTAATTAGGTAGTGAACGCAGCCTGGTGGCGATAGAACGCGCAGAAGCTCTTGCTGTACCGCCATTTTGGTGCAGAAAAACGTAGCATTAGGACGTCCAGACGGAAAGTGTTGTTTTTTCCGTGTGAAATTATCATCCATTTAGTGCATGGTTTTGATACAGCTCTGACAACAGACTCCCTCAGGTAACGTATAAGTGTTTTATTATCATAAAACGCTGTGAACATTCATTTATGCGCTGTTATATCTTTATCAATATGGTGCAAGATGGCGTAAATCCCAGTCATGCATCGCGTATTCACCGTTAGGTAAATTTTTTTTCTATAGCATTCGTGAGCTCTATTTTCGGAATATTTTATAATTTTCGCGAAAAATGTTTCACTATAATGATGCGGAAGTTATAAGAACGTTTTATCGCGTTTTAGCTTAACCCTGCGTTAGTCTCGTGGGGTGTTTTGTCACCCCTAAAGTTTTTAAGTGCTCGGAGTTTCTAATTATTTTGTATAAAAGTCTTTGTAACTGTATTGGTTACTTTAGTAGCTGTGATTCAGAGCTAGGGACACCTACAGTTTTGCGGGCCATTCCAATGTTCAAAACCTACCAACAGATGGTTCTAACAACAACTATTGTCTTGTTTTTAGCACAACAACAACAACTAGAGAACTGGCGGATGAATACACAACAAAAATGGCGACAATAGGCATACGAAACAATATTTTACTATCCTAACTAAAAATACCTACCTAACCTCTTAGCCAGGGGGCTTCACCCCTCTGGAACCCCCCCATCATACAGGTTAGGGTCGAACTACTTACTTGAGCGGAGGGCTGAGGTTGTTGAACGGCATGGCCCGCAAAACTGTAAACTACCCCGAGCTATTCTAATTTTTACATAATTTTTAAGGTTGTGTGGAGGGAGGTCATATTTTTTTTTTGTATGGTTTTGTGTATTTGGGAAATATTGAATATAATCTTTTTTTTTTGTTTTACATTGCCCTGGATGTGTTCTCGGATCTTTGATATTATTTGATTACTTCGGTCTTAGACACCCTTTGGTTCATGTTTTCAATCTATCTCGAGAACGGGATTCCATGCCTATTCAGTACTACGCTCGTGCATCTGTAGATTTCTCTCCTTTCAACTTCAGTTGGAAAGAAAATATATTTTAGATTATGGTTATTTCTTTTGAACTACCTTATCAGTATTGTTTTAGTTATGGGGATTAATGGAATATGGATTTTATAAGCCCCGGCTAGTGAGGATGCATTTCCCTAGGTGAGGTTAGGACTCACTAAAGTGTTTTTTCGACACTGTGATTAATCCACTCTTCTAAAAATTTGCCATATTCTCTATCTCTTTGCCGTAAGGTATCATCCCTTTCTCTTTTCTATATCTGCTCTGATGAGTTGGCGACTTGCATCCCTCCACTACTACCTATGCCGTGTAACACTAAGTGGTCTCGTTTCACCGGTACTGGGTGGAGATTCGTAGCTCACCGATTCGTCCTGGCAGCGACTGCTTCTTCCCATCTACCTCCAGATTCTGTAACTCTTTCATCTATCTTCATCTCAGGACCTAACCCTGCCATATCTCTAGGTCCTCAATGCTTTGACTATTCTTTCAGCCTTGCCTTTTCCTATTGTGTATCATTACCCCATCTCTGCCTTGTTCCTAACCTTTTACTTTTCCCTTGTCTTAATTATTCGCACTTGGGCCTTTATTTATGATGGCAATTTTCTTGCCCGTCCCAGTGTCACTTATTAAAAAAAAAAGTTGATTCCTAAAACTATGGAATATGTTACCGATTCCAGTTCATGATCTTTTTACGATTTTTGTTTGCAATAGATTCATCCATAATAGTTAAAGCATGAGAAGACTTAGGTCTTGCCATTTAGTGTGTCACTGTTAACCCCCAGTTGAATGGGGGTGGAGAAAGACAGGTTGGAGCTGGGAATAAGTCTATTCTAGGATACTTGTGTTAATTTTTACTTAGGTAGTTAATAGTATAATGGTTTTTAGTTTTGTCAGTAATTGTCCATTTCCTCATTTGAAGGATTGTTAATAAATTCTCCTTCCAGTAGAAGATTGTTTACTCCAAAGTAACGCAGACGACTCGGTGATTAAGCAAGCCTTAAAATATGGAATTTTTTAGATATCATTATCTCCATAAAGATATCACACTTCTGTAATGCGTAAATGCTCTCAGTATTAGTTGTTAATTTGAACTAGAAATAAATTTCAGTATTAGTTCTAATCTTGATTGATAAGTTTTCAGTTTCTAATCCATGCTAGTGATTCAACATTAATTGCTTATGCATTTACCAAGTACGATATTTGATAATTTTTTTTAGTAATATTATATATATATATATATATATATATATATATATATATATATATATATATATATATATATATATATATATATATATATATATATATATATATATATATATATTTTACAGGAGCAAATTTGCTCAACCTTCAACTTGCTAAAAACGAAAATAATACTTGACTGTATTTTGTTCAGAATATATAAGAATTTACTCAACTGTATGGCGAGATTTATACAGTAGTAATACATATTATTTTTTTCCATTAACCTATGTGCAAATATACATAAGATATTATGCATCTGCTGTTTGGCAAAACTTATAACACCTTGGCTTGGGTCGTTTTGATACTGAAATGCACAGTATTTTATAAAATCATGAAAATGTGAATACTACATGAAATACTAAGCATCTTTGTGTTGTAGCAAGACATTAATATCTAGGTCCAATGTGGATTTTACTTGCGTCGTATTTATCTTTTTTTTTTTATTATTTTGAAAAACGTCATTTAAAGCAAATTTACATTGGTTTGCATAAAATATTAAAAATCATAAAAATGAAAATATAAAAGACAATATCAACACTGAAAAATAACTTAAATACGTATAACCCTTTATAAAATTATTTGAAAGCCCGAAAACCAAGAGATATTCTGTATAGTATGTGCTTTACACTTGAAAGATACATATAATAAATCACTTGCAAAGAAATAAAATTAGTGCAAAATTACATACATAAAATAGATGCCAAAATGTATAAACTCTTTAAAGCTGAATTTATTTTTTAAAATATGTAGAACATTGTCTTCTAGATAGTGTGATCATTGTCTTTCTGAATAAAGTTTCAGAAATAGCCGCAAGCTTATATATGTATAGAATGTAGTGTAATAAACTAATAATTTTTTACATGTTTTTTCATGACGTGTAATTCCAGAAGTTTGTCACTTTATGGTGCTGCTTCGAGGGGATTACAGGGATTGTAGATAGTGTTTGATATGAATATATTTGGGTTTTACATGAGTGGCCACTGTGGCCCAGTGATAACGCTCGTGACTTTGATTCGTCATTTTGTGGGTTCGTGGCCTGCCTGAGGTTACAAAGAGCTTTCACTTAGGTTAATGGTAGCATTTGTCAAAACCAGTGTTCTTTGCTCCTAATAGAAAAGTGATTGTGTCATAAAACTAAACCTTAGGTTAGCCTCAAATAAAATGTGCACTCATGTACTAGAAAGCCTGAATATGCTATCGAACGATGCTTATTGTATTATCGATAATAAAAAGCTATATGGTTTTATAGGGGGTGTACGTGGTATACAGGGGGGTATTTGACTTAATAATTGGTTTCTTTTGACATTATCGTCATATGGAACGTGAATACATTTTGTATTGAAGGACGTTTCTTGTGTTATCGCGTAAAGTGGTTGCTAATACCATACAGGTTTATGGGGGGGGGGTCTGTTTTTAAAGGATATTTTGGACTTGGGTTGCAAGTTTTGGAACAAATTAACGACATGAAGTGGGATGTACCGTAATACTTGTCATACTGTTTGGAAGACTGTAGCCATCCAGCTAATGTAGATGTCTACAGTAATTATCTGATGTTATGGTGCTTCACTGCTATTCCACTTGGTTGTCTACTCTACATTCTGCATTAAGAATGCTTTGGACTCCATTTTACATTTGAGAATGCAGAAGTTAACACTTCAGTTCTTTCCGTGTTGTATTCTGAATGGTGTACAAATGGCCATCATGTATCTACAAATGAGGTCTATTTTACATCTCGGATTCCCTTTTCCACGAAGGGCTAGGACGGTGCCTTCTTGCAAAGGACTTTGGTTTGGCAAGTTTGACTGTTACCCTGAGTGAATGGCCTTTCTCACCTCAGACCGTGGCAGGCTTCGAATTCTTGAACCGAGGAATCAAAGTTGCAAGCCTTACCACTCAGCCATGGTGATATCTGAAAATAAATGTCCAAGTCAGAAATATATATACATACATATACTGCAGTGTTTTTTTGGCATAAATACACATACACAGTCTATTCATGATATATGATGGGCAAATAGATTATTATATGGCTATATTTTGGGAAACTTCATTATGTATCATACCTTGGTTTGATGTTCAAGGAATTAAAGAAATGCAACTAAATATGTATATTTTGTGCAATAGATATTAGTAACTTGTGCATAATGATAGAAACATATATATGTAGTAAGGTCTTTTAATCTCAGTGTATTCCGGCTATGATATCGCTATATTGTAGTGTTAGGCGCAGATAAAAAAATTGAAATAATTTTTGAAGTACTGTAGGTAGTTGTATGCAGGATGGAATTAAGGTAAATTGAGTACAGCATTCTTTTACTGAATAATTTTGATTACTCAAATATGTGAAAATAATCCTTTATATATTTTATTATTTTAATAGCAGAATTATTTTACCTTTTAAATCTCAAAATTGCTATACTGTATATGCATTGTTATGTTCAGTGCTAGTCAGGTGAAGACAGAAAAATAAATGGCAGAATAAATGTGTTATGTCTTCATCAAATGCCTTTTGGGTCACAAATGGTCCCCCATTCAAATGGGAGTGGTCACAGACATAACATTATGGGAAATTAAGATTGGATGCCCTACGATGGAAGTGAACCTGCGTAGGTAGCTTCCCACCTTGTGCTCTACTACTGAGGGCTTATGTCTGTTTATCAAATAATGAATGCATAAATATGTAAAAATAATTTCTATTTAGAATATTTTATGCTCATAGCTCTCAAGATAAGGAAGCTTTGGGCTTATCTCTTTCTGTGAATCAAGATGGCTGGCATTGTAATAATAATAATAATAACCTTTCTTTCCATTATACAATGGGTATTCGTCAGCCGGGGCAAGCCCCAACCTCCCACTGTGGTGTCCAGCCACAGCAGTAACCTGCCAGTAAACAGCTTAATCTCTCGGTCTTGGACAGGAACCGATCTCTCGACCTTGTGAATGCGAAACCAGCGCGTTACCAATAGCAATTAGAGAGCAATTATATGGGCTGTCACTACATTAGATTAATTGTTTTAAGTACTATATTTTCCCATTTTTTAGGTATAATTATTTGGCAATAAGGTATAATGCACTTTTAGTATGTGGATTTTAGTTAGATAATTGAAACTTAGGCATTTGGATAAATAACGCATTGTAGTTTGGCAAGAAGGCATACTGCACTTTTAGTATGTGGATTATAGTTAGATAATTGAAACTTAGGCATTTGGATAAATAACGTATTGCAGTTAAAATTTTTATCATGAAATATCACTTTTCATTTACTCTTCATGTTAAATTCTTTTATTGCATTTTTAAGCCTTTCTTGTACATTGTTTCTTTGCAATTTTGTAGTTTGTTTGATATTGTATTTATTATTTCTTTTGCTTTATGTATTAGAGTTGTTTCCCTGGTTATGACCACCAGTCATTAGGCAGATCCATCGTAAGTCGAGACATTAAACCAGTAGAGAAATGTGGTATATAGGGACCGTAATGTAGTGGACATGAATATATAGTATGGCATATTGGTGTGTGTGAAGTACTGTACTGTATTTATAAAAGTTTATACTGTGAAAAAGTTACACTGTAATCAAAAAGTGTAGAAGCTCTTGAAGAATTGTTTATTCTCTTACATTTTGCGATGTTAATGAAAGTCATTGTGTAGCATTTTTTTCCATCTGAGTGATGTAGCAACGATCAGCATTCTAGAAGGGATCCTCAACAGCATTCGGATGGACGTCATACCCGGGATTTTCGTCATCAGAATCGTCAAATCCCACCTGGTATTCGAGGATGGAGACGAGACTCGAGGATGAATCACAGTCTCTATGATCTCGACCAACCACGGCGCTACCCCCAGCGTCCCCGGGAGAGGGAGAAATTGCAGCAGCTCTACAGTCGTCGACAGCCCTGTTCAAACTGTGGGGAAATAAACCATGATCTTTCCCACTGTTGGTTTAACTATAGACTTAAATGTGGTCACTGCCGTGAACATGGCCATAAAACAAGATTATGTCCCTTAAATATATAGCAATCACATTGTAATACAGGCTTATTGAAACAGTTCATAAACATACAACACATCAATGCACAATCACTTTTGGGTAATTTCGAAAATATTGCACTAATGATCAGAGAAAATAACGTGGATATAATGTGTGTTTGTGAAACTTGGCTCCAATCTAATATGCAGTCTGGTTTTGTTGCTATACCTGAGTATTCTTTTTATCGATTTGATGGCGGTAGGGGTGGGGGTGTGGGGGTGTATGTAAGAAATCATCTAACGGTCTCCCTATTAAAGACCCCTGAAGTCGAGCGACCTCCTCATCTCGAAGACATTTGGTTGACTGTTCAGAGTAGGAAATCCCCTTCATTCATCCTGGGATGTGTATATAGACACCCACATGCACTCAACGACACCTTTGATTACATCTCCGAGGTATTTCGGTCGGTCTGTTTGAGGAGCAAACCTCTCATTATTATAGGCGACTTCAATGATAATCTCCTTCTTCCTAATAATAAAATGGGGAAATTAATTCAATCCCTCCACTTAAATCAGCTTGTGAATAAAGCAACCCGTACCACCGCTAATTCCTCCAGCCTAATTGATCTTATAATTACCAATACACCTAGTTTTATAGTTCACCACGATGTCTTACCTTGTCCTGTAGGAGACCACGAGCTTCTAATAGCTACAGTTAATGTCAGGAAGGAAAAGAGACCGCCAATTGTTAAAACTTTCCGATCTCTTGAGAATTATTCTCAAAATTGTTTCTGCGACACTCTTCTTAATGAATACAACATTTTAAATTCAATACTAACTACAGATTGTGTAAATTATCAAGTTTCTACTTTTACTGATGTTTTTACGAGATGTTTAAATGAATGTGCCCCTCTTACAACCAAAGTCATGACACGCCCTCCTGCCCCGTGGATTGACTCTCAGTTAAAAGAGCAAATGAAAAAGAGAGATGACCTCCTAAGGCAATTTAAATCTGATAGACAAAACTCCGAGATGGAAAGAGCCTATAGAAGAGAAAGAAACCTTACTAAAACAATGTTGTCCGAAAAGAAGAAAAATCATTTCAGGGAAGAATTTTCCAAGTATAAGGGAAATATCAAAGGAACTTGGAATGTTATAAAAAGAATAATTCCTGCAAATAAGGAAATCTTAGAAAATTCTGACCTTCTCAGTGATAATGTGGAAAAGCGAGTGAATGATTTTAATAAGTATTTTGCTGAAATAGGTAAGTCCACATATGAAAAGTCCCAAGATAATAATGACTTGATTATTAATCAACCACATAATTGCCAGCCTCCAGCTGAAAGAAATATTATCAATAATTTTAGACCGCACCCAATCGATTTAGTCACACTTATTCTTATCATAAAGAACCTCAAACCAACAAACTCTTGTGGTTCCGATGGGATACAACTTCGCTTCCTAATTGACTCATTGCCAGTTACAGTATTTTTCATTTTAGTCATTGTAAATACATCCATTGTTACAGGCAGTTATCCTAACCTCTGGAAGCATCCCTATATCATCCCCGTTTTTAAGAGTGGAGATACTAATAATGTTGAAAATTATAGGCCAATCTCTCTTCTCAGCATTCTGTCTAAAATACTTGAGAAGGTAGTTGCCACCCAGTTAATAAATTTCCTTGAATCAAATTGTCTATTATGTGAAGAACAACACGGTTTTCGGCCTAAACTTTCGACCGAGACGGCCCTACTTAAAATTACTGATAAAATTTATAGTAATATTGAAAATAAGAAAATATCACTTTTATTATTGTTAGATTTGTCTAAAGCTAAAGCATTTGACAGTGTACACCATCAAATTCTAATGAGAAAACTTTCCAAAGTTCATGTTGCTCATTTTGGTTCGAAAATTATCTGAAAGATCGAATTCAATCAGTTCGAATGGGCTCGACTCTCTCTTCTTCTTTAGATATCAGTTTTGGCGTTCCTCAGGGTTCAATTTTGGGTCCTCTGCTTTTCTTAATATATGTTAATGATTTACCTCAATTTATAAGAGATTGCCTACTTGTTATGTATGCTGATGACACCCAGATTATGCTTACTGGTGACATTGATAGAATTCCTGAAATCTTAAAAAGGGCTGAAGATATATTAAACTGTGCCAAAAGTTATTTTAACAGTAATGGTCTTTTACTGAACGAAAATAAAACTAAATTCGTTATTTTTGGATCAAATCAATACCTGTCCCGCATTCCTGAGAACATCAGTATAAATTTCAACAATGTTTCACTCTTCCCATCTAATAAGGTTAAAAATCTAGGAGTTATTATGGACAGTACCATGACATTTAATTTTCATATCGATGAACTACATAAAAAAGTGAACGGGACCCTTATTTACTTGAACAGAGTCTATGAAAGATTCGAGCCTGATTGTAGGGTAATTGTAGTACAAACATTGATTTTAAGTATTCTCAATTACTGTCTAAGTGTTTGGGGTTCCACGACTAAGACCCAGATGTTACGAGTGAAAAGGCTCCAGAATTTTGCTGCAAGAGTTGCCATAGGGGGGGTGCATAAACATGATCACGTGACTCCCCTCTTTGAGAGATTGGGTTGGCTAAGGATGGACATGAAGTTCATATATAATATCTGTCTTTTAGTTTTTAAAATAAATCATGGAATATTACCGGAATGGCTCTTCTCATTGCCAACAGTTAATCAAGTGCGTATCAATAACGTCAACACCAGATATCAGAATTCTTTTTACGTGCCCAGAACTTCCACTGATATTGGGGCAAGAGC
>JAXCGZ010012282.1:20000-32827 GCA_037179515.1 Halocaridina rubra | reverse complement strand
ATATATAAAACTGTGTAAGTGCATATGGTGATTTTAATTGTAGGTGAAGAGGCCAATGAGCCTGTGAATACTATATATATATATATATATATATATATATATATATATATATATATATATATATATATATATATATATATATATATATATATATATATTATATATATATATATATATATATATATATATATATATATGAAAAGGACGTTGTCTTGTTTTTTACGGAATTTTGTTTTGAGGGGGAGTTGTATATATCTTTCCTGTTAGAGCTTCATCTGAAAAAAAAGATAAAACAAAAAGATATTCTCAAATTTGTCTTTCTTAGTTTGATTCTTTTTGGGATATCCTGTACAGATAGAAATAAGTTTTCTTCCTCGGAATATTTTTTTTATGGAATATTTTAGGTAGCAGCATATGAGCTCAAGCACGAAAATATGCGTTTATAGAATTGACTTCTTTATATGTACTTAAAAAAAAAGAGATGGAAACATTTCTTTTATGATTCATTCTTTTAGACTTTTTTGCGTGCAACGTTAAAATCATATTTCTTTTCCTCCATTCAGAACTTTTCAACATTGACTAATAGAAATGTCCAACTGCGTTTGGGAGGATTATTAAAGTGTCTTTTTCTGCATGACAGGTTATTGTCATTCGTCGTTTTTCCACTTTTTTTAAATTTAGCTTTAATTGAATTTTTTTTTATTGGATGACCTAGGATTTGTAGTACTTCAAAGAATTGTAAAAATAATCATGAAAAGATAAAAAAAAAATCAGTATTATATATATATATATATATATATATATATATATATATATATATATATATATATATATATATATATATATATATATATATATATATATATATATATATATATATATATATAAATATATATAATAATATATAATAATAATAATAATAATAATAATAACAATAAATTAAAATTGTAAATATAAAATAACTATAAAATTTATTTATTTTAAATATCGTTACGTAAGAATTATTCAGTATGTTTTAATCAGTGATAAGAATAAGCAAAGAACAGTAACTGCAAGACCTTGGGCAACGATAAGTGTGAAAATGAGAATTATGTTACTGAGATTGTAAATGAAAAAAATATCATGTTGCCCACATTGCCCGTCGCGTACCTCTCATGGAAAATAGATACGAAAAGAGAGCAAATATTAAAAATGGCGACAAATTAAGAAATATATAGAGTCAGCGTGGCCACTCTTCTCTCAATTTCAATTGAGAATAAGTTGGAGGAATGAGAGACAAATCGGAATAGATTTTAAACTGGAATACTTGATTCTCCAGTCATACATACAAAGGATGACAATAGAAACCTCTATAAGTCAGAAATCAGATTATTCCAAATTCCATCACTGCTCTAAGTTCCTGTACTCTTAATTGTACTTTTTCTATTGTACTTTAACAAAAAAAAAGTTATAAATTCTAAAGTTTTCTTTGCTCTAGGTAGTGACATAAACCACATGGGAATCTTAAATGTCTTTTAGCTCTCAAGATTTTATAATTATTATATATATATATATATATATATATATATATATATATATATATATATATATATATATATATATATATATATATATATATATATATATATATATATATATATACACACACACGAGTGAGTAAAGATGTCCTATTTAATTTGAGAGTGATTTCAGAGGTTACACGAAGACATACATCCTTTCAAGTTTTGTATTTTTCTAACAGACGCTTAAACCTGTCATTATTTTCACAGTATCTATTCCCAGGATAATATGGGTTCGCTTTTTCTCAGTAGCCTCTTGGAGGCTAGTTTTGGTTTTGGCTCAGTTTTATACTCGGATACCTTCTTGATACCAACCCATTGATCCTTGCTAGAGACAGACACAGAGTTGAGGTGGCTTTTTGCCTCAGGGGCAGGACATGAATATTATATGGAGATAATAATAATAATAATAATAATAATAATAATAATATATTATTATTATTATTATTATTATTATTATTATTATTATTATTATTATTATTATTATTATTATTATTATTATTATTATTATTATTATTTTTATATTATACATTGACGAATTGCAGCAAAGAGAGTATCTGGATTTCTGCGAATGGAATGTCTTGTAGAAGTAAATTTCTTGAAATATAAAGTAAAGTCTATATATAAGCATATCCTAATATCTTTCCTCCAAGCAAGCACATGCAAATGCAATTTTTCTTGTGTACAGACTGAAAATCCTTTGCATTTGAGCAAAGAAGCAACACCATTCTTCTGCTTGGTCTCTCATATTAGCTTTTCCTTGTTGCTTATTCGAATGAGATATTCAATTTAGATATCCTATATAGGAGAACAGACCCATTTTGTCATGTATTTTTGTAATGATACACTAGCTCTTATTCCAATTATGAGCTCTTTCCAAATACTGATTTTCAGTTTTTGAGATTGTCTTAAAATGCAAATTAACATTATATTACAGTTGTGCTCTTTAGACTTGTTGTGTATATTTTAATCACCTTTCATTATTTAATTCGGACATGGTTAGACTCACATATATTGTTTCATGTTCAAGTGCAAATTGTGGCTTGGACTATTTTCCTTTCCAAGAGCTTGATGATTATAAGAATGAGAAGATAGTGGCCTCCCTCGTGTGCCATACATTGTTAATTCAGTAGTTTCAGCGAGTACTCCAGCATATGCTTAGGTGCTGTATCTTGACAAATTCAGGGTATTGATAGGTGCAATTAGATTTTTTGTGCTAAATGAATAATTATATAAATATTATAGATAAATAACCTCACACCTTGTTCTTTAAAAGAGTTTTAAAACTCTGTACATTGCTTGATCAGAGAATTGTCGTTATTGTATTGATAGCACAGTGGATCAGTTCCTATCTAACACCTATAGGAAATCCACTTTGGCTCTTCATTGGGTGAGCTTTATTATAACAGATCTCTTTGGGATAAAAACGGAGGGGGATATAGCACCCTTCTCGTCGGTGCATCAGCAGATATATATTATACCATTAGATATTAGGGTTGAAAGTAAAACAGAATCATATGGATCTCAAGTTTAGATAAGGGCAGAAATATTTGTTTTGCTGTTCTCATAAATATTACATTTCAGAAAATTTCAAATTATGGTGCTTTTACAGGTTGTAGAGAGAGCTGTGAATAGTTAATTTTTTTCTTTGTAGCGATCGTGAATGTAGGCTTGATTGACTTTTAATTGGAAAGCCTCAAAACTCTTAATAGACTGAGAAAGAGTATATTCAATCAGAGGGAATGTTGATGGGGATTGGATAAGGGGAAACAGATGGAAATATATGAATAAGGAAAAGTATATTTCTCTTCATATTTCATTTATTGATAAGAAAATTAAATATGAAAGTGATAAAAGTGAACTTAGGAAAAGCACTTCAGATGTTTAGCAAAAATCCATATTAGCATCAAGGAATACCATACAGAGCAGTAGTCATTATTAAAAAGCATTCATTATTAAAAACCATTTTTACTCTTATCCTAGTTTATAGTAGCATTTTAATGTTTTATGTGTGGACTCTGTCTCTTTGAATATATATATATATATATATATATATATATATATATATATATATATATATATATATATATATATATATATATATATATATATATATATATATATATATATATATATATATATATATATATTTTCAAACTTATTGATCTTGTAGAAATGATTTAATTTGATTATTATTGACATGCCCTCCTTGATATATTTAGAATGTTAACTCATGAACTACTTTTAACAAGTCCTTGAACATCTATAAGTAAACCATAACTGCAAAGACAACTCAATACACCAACTCTAATAATTACTCACTGTATGTATTGGAATTTATCTAAGATATCAGTAAGCATATATTTTGAAAGTAAGATTTGCCAAGTGAAAGATTAATGGTTTTTAAACGAGAATGAAAATCCTCTTCCAAATAAATCTACGTCTTCCACGCTCTCCTTCTTCCTTATGCCCCTCGTTCCGTCTCTATTCTCAGTCCCTATATATTTTAGGCAATGAACCACTCGGGTGATAAAACTAAATTGGCTAAACCACATTGATACAGTGGGTGTTGGTGAAGTGAAATATTTGTAATACTCATGCATTTTTTTTTCTTTAATATTGGGGAATGCTCCAAAGCGACAGCCACACCTAGGTAATCTGAGGTTTTAGAAAAGACAGCAAATGTTGTATAGCATAGTATAAAGAGAGGAATATAAAATATTAGGCTCAGAAAACTAAAATAAACTTAAGGGAGTATATATATATATATATATATATATATATATATATATATATATATATATATATATATATATATATATATATATATATATATATATATTGAAAAATGCTCTTAAATTTAAATCTCCAAAGGTGGTTTAGTGTTCTCTCCTAGAACCTTCTTTTGCCTAAATAGGACAGGGAAGTGCGGTTGTTGAGTGCTAGTCTCTGTCAGATGAGCGGGCTAAGTGAGTCCATCATTACAAGTTAGTGCTTAATACACTATAATAACGGCATCAAGCTTCAAGGAGTAATACGGCTGCTTTACTGTTCTTTTGTGAAATAGAGAATGTATATATATATATATATATATATATATATATATATATATATATATATATATATATATATATATATATATATATATATATATATATATATATATATATATATATATATATATCGTCAAAGGTTATCATCCCCGAGATGAATATATCTCCGTAGTATATTAGGAGAAAGTTTGAAACTTTTTATAAAACGTCTTTTTTGGTATATTCCAATGCTTTGGTGTATCTCTTCATCTTCAAATAGAAAATGGAATTTACTCTCAGAATTCTAGTTCCTCTTTCTTCTTCTTTGATAAAAACATGGTCTTGCACTTTTTTCTGTCGATTTTTCCTCTTAATAATACATAATTTCTGTTATAGATTGGTTCCTGTCCAAGACAGAGTTTTTAAGCTGTTTACTGAGAGGTTACTGTTGTGGCTTGTCACCACAGTGGGGGGTTGGGGCTTGCCCCGGCTGACGTTCTGAGGATGGATGTCGGAACTGAAACCCTGCAACCTAAACCTTGACCTTTACTTATAAGTGTACTCCTAAATTTGTAACAGAATACCCATTGTATAATGGAAATAAAGGTTAATTATTATTATTATTATTATTATTATTATTATTATTATTATTATTATTATTATTATTATTATTATTATTATTATTATTATTATTATTATTATTATTATTATTATTATTATTATTATTATTATTATTATTATTATTATTATTATTATTTATTATTATTATTATTATTATTATTATTATTATTATTATTATTATTATTATTATAATTATTATTATTATTAGAATTATTATTATTATTATTATTATTATTATTATTATTATTATTATTATTATTATTATTATTATTATTATTATTATTATTATTATTATTATTATTATTATTATTATTATTTATTTGTTTATTTATTTTTGTACAGGCAACCATTGTTTCTATATCACTCGCCATTTATTTCATGTGAATAGGACTTATTTCTGTCTTCTGAGAATATTGTTACTTTTCTTATTGTGTGGGTATTCCCGTTGTTATTAGAATTACCTTATAAGAAAAAGCTACTTAGAGAGGGAAATATTTGACAGCTGTTATTATTATAATTTCCATGGGACACACGCATCCTTTTATGACTTGTAATATTATTTTATATCTCACTATTTTATGACTTTTTCAACGTTTCGTTTTTTCCATCAGCTGAATTCAATTCAATATATAGTGTTTTTACGATCCTAGTTAACAAAAATGAAATGGGCAACATATTAAAAGTTGCGTATACACTCGGAAAAATCATGTCAAAGTAATGATAGTGAAGTTATTGTGTTGATGAAAAGACGAAGGGTCAAATGACAGTTTTAGTGACGGGTCGATCGTGAAAAATATTCTGGTACAAAGACTGGAATTTTTCATCCAACTGAAAACATGAAGATGAATGACTGTCAGCTTTTGTAGATGAACTGAAAATAAATTTAGCCACATTTATTAACCCTTTCTTTCCCATGGATGGCATCGTCAGACATAAAGGTTTAGAGCAGCGGGATGCAACTCTATTGCCAGTCATTTACAGGACTGTAGTGTTTCATATTAGGAAGTTTTGAGACCTCTTTATATGAGACTCAGATTATATTTAATAGAGTATTTACTGCATTCATATCAATGCCTTTTGTTGCATTTTTATATTAATTTTCTCTTGATACTCTTGCTTATTTATTTCGGTCTTGGAGTTCAGATTATTAAAAGATTAAGACTTTAATACTAGAAGTCTTTATAAGCCCCGTTGCATATATATTTTATTGCTTATTGTATTGTAAACTAACACCTTCAATTTCTTGAATTATAATATGTATTGACTCCATGGGGGGGGGGGGGGCTGCGGTAGCTCAAAGGTAGAGTTCGCGAGTTGGGAAACAATAAGCCTGACTAACGCAAGCTCACTCACCGCGGGGTATTACAATGGACATCCAGCATTAATCCCCCTGCTCCAACATGTCTGTCCACTCCAATTCGAATTGGAGATTAATGTTACTGGATGAGTAATTCATCATGGGTACTATTATATCAGTGATTCACATTGCATTTTAAAATAAATGTACCTTGTCGGATCACAGTAACAGAGTAGCATGTGATTATGTACAACAGTTTTTTAGGCTATGAATAGTCCATACAGTATATATATATATATATATATATATATATATATATATATATATATATATATATATATATATATATATATATATATATATATGAGAGAGAGAGAGAGAGAGAGAGAGAGAGAGAGAGAGAGAGAGAGAGAGAGAGAGAGAGAGAGAGAGAGAGAGAGAGAGAGAGAGAGAGAGAGAGAGAGAGAGTCTGTAGGGTAACTTGAGAAATACAGACCTATAACCGAGGCTCTAACTTGTTTCATGAGCATTGTTTTGCTTGTAATTATAAGAGAGGGTAAGACTCCTACTATATATATTGTGCAAACGGGCAAAGGGTTAGATTTATTAACGAATGGTTAAGCTCATTTATTTAGGTAATTAATTCTTGTAATGGCTTCCCTCTGAGGAAGAAGAAGATCCTTCACCTTCTTAGCAAATTAATTAAAAGTGATCTGGATTATTCGGCTCCTCCTGCTGCTATTGCATGAATACTGATAAGACATCGGTAGCACCGCCATTTGCATAAAATATTTTAACCACATGGCGCAACTGTTTAGAGAATAAATAGAACTCCCATTGACAAATTGTGGAGCCAGCCAGTTGCCACTTATGCTATATATATATATATACATTGATTATGACAGCAGGAATTTGAATATTAAAGGAGACTGTGTTAGAATAAGCTTCTTACTTCTGAATGCCAGTCTCCACTGTATATATATTGATATTTCTGATTTAGTATATTTATTTTTATTGTTTATTATTCTTATTTTTAGATCATGATTATTAGTAATGTTATTATGTTGACTGATATTGTTGCTATCTTTCAATGGCCTGTTGCTAATTATTATATTTGAAATGAAATCAGCAGTAACCTGATGATTTGTATCTTTTATCTGAATTCATACTTGATGTTACGGTAGCCACCGCTAATAAGAATGTTTCTTTAGTGGCTTTTCTCAGTATTTAATGATTGATTTATGACTACAGTAAAGTAATGCTATGTATCAGTTACCCAGCTAAGTCCCGAATGGTTGGGAATCCTAATCTGAGGATGTAGGCAAACGTGCACATAAGGAATATGTTTCCAGGCAACCCCGACCTGCAAGTTCTAAAAGTCCTTAGTTTGTCCTCTCGGACAAGTCCCTGTTGCCCATTGAATAGAGATTGCAATCACTTGCAGTTGCAGGGGAGGCAAAGTATAGCCTCCGAGTACCAACGTATGGCCATTGTTGGTACCCAGAAGTCATAGGGAACCTTTCTTGTAACTGTAGTAGTGACATAGGTTCAAACTTTCATCCCGCGATCTACTTCGAAGGTACGTGTGGAGGACCGTACAGGAAGAGAAACGCTGTGACGTTGCAGGTCTCCTGCGTGGTGGTCTTAGTCAAGATCGGCCGAGGGCGGGACGAGGAAGCCGGGCTGGAAGGATTAGCGGGATGGGCCCAGTCCTTGTCCTTTTTGTTTTGCCTAACCGAGTAACGGAGATATGGCAACAAACCTGGGCCTGCAGCGAGGACGGCGGGGGAGTGAAAGCGAAAGAATCCCCGAGGGAAACCGTGGAATCGCACCTAGCAAGAATTCATGAGTAAGGGACAGAGAAAACGAAAGTCGTCCTAAGACAGGGAGGACAGTCCTAAAAGAATAAAGGTTTTAAACTACTTTAAAAACCCAGGTAATCTTGATGAAATCCCAGAAACAAGGAGATCCCCATACGTGTCATAACTGTAGTAAAAAGAGAGGAAAAGAAACGCAGAAATATTTTAAAATATTTTAATAATACCTTTAGAAGCCACGTAAATGAGAAAGAAAAATAATCCCTATACATGTCCAAACTTTAGTGAAGAGAGAAAGAAGGGTATTTAAAAAAAATCCCTTATTGGTTAATTAAAATTACCTCCGTATTAGAACTGAAAAAATGGGAAAGAAAATGTCCCCACCGTCTTTTGTGCTAAAAAAGGAGACAAAATATTTTTATTTTTATGTTTATTTTTTTTGTTTTGCTAGCTTTAAGATAATTTTAAGCGAAAACTCAGAGTCTCCCTTAAATATAGTGTTGAGTAAGTGCCATTGATAAAGTGTATGATTTGAACTAAGATTAATAAGTTATTTTCTGCTTAAATAATATTAGTGTTTTGTTTTAGCATTATTATTATTTGAATTATGATTTAATCTTTAGATTCATTAAGTTTTTATGTTAAGTGGTCTCTGAATAGTAATTGCATATAAAGACGATAAATATTTTGACTTTACACACAGTCAAACATGTTTTGTTTCAGGAGTAGTTTTTAAGGCTTAATTTTAAGACAAATCAATGCCCCTAATAATGATACGAATAGAATTTATGAAGGTAAGGTCTCTTATAGAAATTACTGTTGATGTTATAGTCTATTGCATTTTACATGTTTATACATGTTAATACTCTACTTAATTGTTTGCTAATGTTCTAAATGAGTCATAATCCTACTGTAATTAACTCAATTTTGTCTTTTAAAGAAACGAGAGAAGTAGATGAATTAATGTTTTGATTTAAACTGACTTTTTGATCTTAATTAATGTTTAATATTAGTTTCACACTGGAATTATGTTGTTTAAATATAAGAATATGTTTGTATTTCAGATTTCCAACAAGGAAATAGACCCTGCATGCTCTAGTTGTCTGTAAAGGTACTCTCTATATGTTATGTTTGTGTAATTTGTATAGGAATTCTTAGAAAATAGCTTAAATAATTCGGCCCCATTTCTATTGTAAACTAATGTTAGCTAGGATATGTCCAAGAGCTCCCGGAAAATTAGCCCATGCTTCGACTGAAATAAGAGATATTTCAGTTTTGGTTGGGAGGGATGTCGTATGACTTCCGTCATGCTGAAGCCAGTCCGTCATGCTGAAGCCAGAATCTGAAACTTGTAACACATCTTGAGGGGTAACGGTTAGTCGAGGCCACGGATATTCTATTACATGCCCTCACTTTTATTGAGTTTTGGGTGCCGCCCATGTGTTCCCTTGGGATCACCAAGATTTGTGGCTAGGCACCTGGAACTAACCGCTGGCGCCATGCACCCCCCCCAAGAGGCCTACAGGATAAGGGACCCTCGGTCCTCGAAAACACCACAAGTCGTGAAGAGAAACATGTGAGGCTAGAAGTCAAGGGTGAAATAGAATACTCTCCCAATTGTTTTCTGCGGTGCGGCCGGTGTTTGTAGAGGGCGTCAAGGAGATATGTGACCGGACCCCTGAGGCTTGGCATCCGACATGGAGTACCTGAGGAGGGTGGGAAAGGCCAAGAAGTTAGCCCTTTCCTAAACCGCACGAAACATCAACTTATGTTTCGTACGCAGGTACACGCCCAGGAGAGATGCCCAATAACTCCTCCTCGGAAGTAGGCGGGATTCCACTTTGAACCTGGCGCTGATTAGCTGGATTAGATCTGACTGATTTCATTGGAGAATTGGATGTTAAGCCACGCCCTGCCCCTGGGGGTATTTCAAGAGCCACCCGGGGCAGAGACAGTTAGTTAGAACTTTGCCAGGGGCACGAATAGATCATAGATTGTGATAGTCATAGGGAGGGGGCATTGAGGCGTCGAAGTTGTGTTGTACTCTAGAATAAATATAAGCAAAGGATTCACTGCGTGTCCATTCTTACCTTGTACCCATCTGGTACTAATATTTATAACCTAATAATTAAAACGTTGCTAAGAAAAGCAATACGACACTCTGCCATTAACAACATTAGCAATAAAGTAAAAATTTTTGGTTATAATATTTATCAAAGAAACTTTTTAAATGAAGCTCATGCAGGTATAGCAATTGCCATTAAACGTAACATTAATCATAAAATCATAGACGAATTTGATACTGATTTACTTGCACTAAAAATTGAAACCAAAAACGGCCCCATTATTATAGGTACTACTTACTTACCACCCAGAAGATTAGATATCCCATATGAAGATATATTAAAACTAATTAGAAGAAACATCCCAGCATACTTAATTGGAGATCTTAACGCTAAACATCACATCCTAGGTCATAATATTAGTAATATAACTGGTAACTTTCTAAATAATCTAGTATCTAATAATCTTATTAAAATTCTAGGACCTGATTTCAGAACCTGGACTCATGGATCTGAATCCTCCAGACCAGACATTGTCATAAGTAATAAGAACCATTACCTGAATTACTCAATAGAAAAGGGACCCTTAACCACCTCTGACCATTTACCATTAATAATTAAGCTCTCAACAGAACCTCTAGCTATTAGAATTCCCCCCAGTAGAGATTTTAGTAATGCAGACTGGGATAACTTTAAATCTTTTACAGAAGAGAAATTCACTCACGATATCACAAGTAATACCTCCATTAATAACATTTTTGATATAGAAAAACACCTAAAGCAATGGTACATTTTAATTCAAAATGCAATAGATAAGTATATACCTTTCAAAAAGTCAAAATCCTTACCCCACCCTAAACTAAATAATAAATGCAAAGAGCTCCAATATAGATATCAAACTTTATCAGATAACATTGGCAGAGGTGTCTGGGGTCCCCAAGCTCTAACTGAATTAAGAACTGTAAGAGAAGAACTACAAAAAGAACTGATAGCTTCATATAATAATAACTGGGAAAATGTAATAATGTAACTTCAAAGTAATTTTAAAGATCCTAAAAACTTCTGGAATAACATCAAAAAATTAATGGGTAACAGTAAAGAAACAACACCATATCTAATAGACAATAATAATAATAATAATAATAATAAACTTTTCACCAGTAAAGAAAAAGAAGAAAAATTCAGAAAGACCTGGGAACCTGTATTTAATATTAGTGCTGAAGAAAATCAAAACTATGATTTAACTAATGAAAGAACTGTATGTAACTTTTTGAAAGAAAACGCAAATTTAATCACTCCATTATTTAACGTAGACTTACATAGATTAACACCAGGAGATGATTTATTATCTCCTATAACTATTGCTGACATCATAAATATTATTAAAAAAACGAAAAATAAAGCCCCTGGACATTCAGGCATTAATAAACTTATATTATCTCACTTGCCTAATGTTGCTATTTACGAATTATTAGACATTTTTAACTCTTGTTTATCCATAGGTTATTTCCCATCAAAATTTAAATTGTCAATAATGATTTTTATACCTAAACCTGGAAAAAGCACCACTTCAGCTAGTAATTATCGTCCTATATCTCTCTTGGAAGTCCCAGGGAAAATATTTGAAAAAATACTTCATTCTAGAGTATATAATTATTTAGAATTAAATGATTGTTTTCCCCCTAACCAGCACGGGTTTAGAAGAGGTAGAGGTACTCATACTGCACTCACATACTTGTATGAAAAAATAGCCATCTCGCAAAAGTTTAAGCAAAAGTGCAATGTCTTGAGCAGGGATGTTTCCTCTGCTTTTGACAAAGTATGGAGAGATGGACTCAGATATAAAATCATAGAACTCCAGTTACCCCCATTAATAACTAAAATTTTATCAGACTTCATATCTAATAGAAAGTCAATTATTAAAATTAATGAACATCTAGGTACCCAATTTGAACTTAAAGCAGGTGTCCCCCAAGGATCAAATCTGAGTCCACTTCTCTATGCTATATTCACGAGAGATATACCCAAACCAGGTATAGGTTGTTCAACCATTATATTTGCAGATGACATCACTCAAGAAATTCCAGATTATAGTTAAAGATTTCTAGCATTTAAAACTTAGAGGGAAATACTTAGAATAAATGAATATGAGAAAAAATGGAAAATTAAAACTAATATTGACAAATTCCAACTTTTATCTATTTCTGCTCTTAAACCATTAGATGTAATAATTAATAACAATAGAATAAATTTCTCCAACAGTCTGAAAACCTTGGGCTTCACAATTAACAGAACAGGAATGAAACGTCATGTAAATGATAGAATAATTCAAAGTAGACTTATTACCACAAAGCTACGAAGATTTAACCTACTCAAAACTAAAAATAGAGTCACCCTATATAAAACTTTAGTAAGACCTGTATTAATATACCCCCCAA
>JAXCGZ010012282.1:10000-15000 GCA_037179515.1 Halocaridina rubra | reverse complement strand
TGTGTGTGTGTGTGTGTGTGTGTGATTACCTAATTGTGTTTACGGGAAAGAGCCCAAAGCTCTTATCATCCCGTCTCCATATATATATATATATATATATATATATATATATATATATATATATATATATATATATATATATATATATATATATATATATATATATATATATATATATATATATATATATATATATATATATATATATATATATATATATATATATATATATATATATATATAATATATATATTTACACACACACACACAACTTTTTGTCAGTGAGGCAACATGGCTTCAGAGAAGGTAGATCAACAGTAACAAACTTATTAGAATTTTATGATGAGGTAAGCCGAATCTTACAGGAAAGAGAGGGCTGGGCAGATTGCATATTCCTAGACTTCCAGAAAGCGTTTGACACTGTTCCACATGGGAGACTTCTTAGGAAGCTGCAAGCAATGGTTAGAATAGGTGGAAATGTATTGGAATGGATAAAAACTTACTTAGAAGGAAGGGAACAGAGGGTTAGAGTAAGACACTCAGTGTCTGAATGGAGAAGAGTTAGTAGTGGAGTTCCACAAGGTTCAGTTTTAGGGCCACTTTTGTTCCTTGTATATGTAAATGACCTACCAGAGTCTGTAAATTCATTCATGAATATGTTTGCAGATGATGCAAAGAT
The DNA here is from genome assembly GCA_037179515.1 of Halocaridina rubra. Classification (NCBI taxonomy): domain Eukaryota; kingdom Metazoa; phylum Arthropoda; class Malacostraca; order Decapoda; family Atyidae; genus Halocaridina; species Halocaridina rubra. The sequence goes on along the minus strand of JAXCGZ010012282.1, from coordinate 14,321 downwards.
TGTGAAGAAAGTAGGAAACGAGAACAATGGTAGAGAACTTCAGGAGGATCTAAATAGTCTGCATGAGTGGTCAGAAAAGTGGCTAATGAAATTCAATACTTCAAAATGTAAGGTAATGAGAATGGGTACAAGTGCAAGAAGGCCCAAGCTTGACTACTCGGTGGCTGGAGTACAACTTCAAGAGATAGAAAATGAGAGAGATCTAGGAGTAAACATACTGGCAGATTTGTCTCCAGAAATACATATAAATGGCATAGTAAGGGCAGCATATGCATTCTTATCAAATGTAAGGGTAGCCTTCAGGCACATGGACAAGGAAATGTTCAGAAATTTTTATGTAACCTATGTGAGACCAAAATTCAAATATGCAGCCCCCTATTGGAATCCACACTTGAAAAAGCACATAGCTAAGCTTGAAAAAGTTCAAATACATGCCACGAAACTGGTGCCAGAAATACGCAATCTCAGTTATGATGAGAGGCTGAGGGAATTAGACTTACCATCACTCGAAGCTAGAAGAGTGAGGGGGGATATGGTGACAGTCTTTAAATTCCTTCATGGTTATGATAGAGTGGATAGGGATAGATATTTTGATATGGTTGGCTCTAGAACTAGAGGTCATAGTTTGAAGCTGCGTAAGAAAACTTCTTTGCAGGATGTAAGGAAATACTTTTTCAGTGTAAGAGTAGTTGATAATTGGAATTGGCTAAGCGAGGAGGTAGTTAATGCTATCTCAATCCATAGTTTTAAGGACAGGTATGATAATTATCACTAAGTATAAAATGGAACCGATCAGGAGACGGGAAGATACGAGCTTTGGGCTCTTTCCCGTAAACACAATTAGGTAATCACAATTAGGTAATCACACACACATTAATTATTTGATAATGTACAAATATGTACAAAACATTATTTGTACAACAGTATTTTTATTACCTAAATACTGTAAGTGGAAATAAAGAAGAGATTAGTAAGAAATGCAGGAAAATGAGAGAGAGAGAGAGAGAGAGAGAGAGAGAGAGAGAGAGAGAGAGAGAGAGAGAGAGAGAGAGAGAGCAAATGCAACAGCGGTTGGATATAATAACATACTATTGGACTTCTCCTGGGAGTCTTCGTCGCTGATAACCGATCCCAGTTGCAAGATCACCCAATTGGCCAGTGTGAGGAAGGAAGGAGTAGGGTCGGCTTTCAGCGACAACCACCAAGGATAGGTTTCACAGCTGATTATTATATATGTAGATTACAAAGTATCTGAATTCCAGATCAAAACTTAGCACGAGGGTCTGCCCCTCTCTTTCTTTATCTCTTACTTTATTTAATTTTCGTGCTTTTCCCTCCAATTCCCTTATATCCTTAATAATAATAATAATAATAATAATAATAATAATAATAATAATAATAATAATAATAATAATAATAATAATTGTAATAATAATAATAAAAATAATAATTCTAATAATAATAATAATAATAATAATAATAATAATAATAATAATAATGATAATAATAATAATAATAATAATAATAATAATAATGATAATAATTTTAATCATACATACATATACCGTGGCTGTTTCCCCCTTAAATTGGGGGGTAGCCGACGTCAAGAAAGGAAAGTTTGGGGAGAAGTTATTCTCCCCTCTACTCCCCCTCTTCGTTGACGCCTCGCAGGAGGTTGATACAAGGGGGGGGATTCCCAGTCCCCCCGCCCCGTCCACTTTTAGTCGCCTTTTACGACACGCAGGGAATATGGTGAGGCTATTCTTTGATATTATAATAAATATATTAATAAATGCAATTTATATGAATAGAGAATTAATTAGAGTTTTTTAGATGAAGTAGATTTACTTGAGACAGGTGCATGAGTGCAACTGTAGCATAAGGAACAATGAAGTTGATCGGCATCCTAGTCAGTCAATACTTATTTCACTTGCTCTAAAATAACATAAAAGATTTAGTATTAGCAAAGAGAGTTGCATTTGGTGCTGTAATATGTATAATAGTATGTTATCAATACTGCTGTTTTTCTGAAAAGTGACGAGAGAATTGGCGAGGGCAAAAGTCAGCATTGTAAGTGAAAGGAAAATTTTTGAAGTCTGAATACTTATATGAATTTTTATTTTCCTTACAGATGTATGCTATTGAACTAGGAAACTCCCACTTATTTGTAGATGTACTGAAATACAGTAAAGACCTTTATTAAACTCGGTGACCAGAATTTTGCTTGTACGTGACGTTTCTTATTACAGACGAACCCTTCGATTCTAGGTCGTTTATTTTTGGGGGTCCATTTGCTTAAAGAAACGATTCATGGTAGATCTCTAGGAGCCTGTAGAGCTTGTTATTGATAGCATCTGAACCCTGTTTAAAAACGAGCTTTCCCTTGCTTTAAAGCCTGGGTTGTACCTCATCTTAAAATATTTTGTATCAGTATTGCTACGTATCAGTGGTATATTCCTACTCCTAATTCATTTGCTTAAAGCTTCCATGAAACTTTTTTTTTTACTCATAAGAAAATTTACTGTGAAGTCATGCTTGAAAATATAAGCAGATACCAGGTAACAAAAATTATGTACGATCTTATGGTAAAGAGATCACAAGAACATAAACGATGTTTAGATATATATATGAAGACTCTTAACTGATATAAATGACATTAAGTACACGAACGTATCAAATGATGCAGAATTATAATTTTCCTTTCAATCTTATAAGTATAATTTTCATTTACTTCTTGAAGCTGCGAGTGGCTTTAGATTGAAACAGCATCAAATATAGCCTGAAACATTATATAACAAGAATTTCATGCGCACACTTGTGTGTCCATGAACAGAACAACGGATGTTTTGTACTTTTGATTTAGAGCTTAAATGTATAATCTTGTATACATCTTATACATATATATATACATATATATATATATATATATATATATATATATATATATATATATATATATATATATATATATATATATATATATATATATATATATATATATATATATATATATGTATATACATATATATATATATATATATATATATATATATATATATATATATATATATATATATATATATATATATATATATATATATATATATATACATATATATATTATATATATATTATATATATATATATATATATATATATATATATATATATATATATATATATATATATATATATATATATATATATATATATATATATATATATTGTATATATATATATATATATATATATATATATATATATATATATATATATATATATATATATATATATATATATATATATATATATATATATATATATATATATATATATATATATATATATATATATATATATATATATATATATATATATATATATATATGTATATATATATATATATATATATATATATATATATATATATATATATATATATATATATATATATATATATATATATATATATATATATATATATATATATATATATATATTTAAATATATATATATATATATATATATATATATATATATATATATATATATATATATATATATATATATATATCTATCTATATATATATATATATATATATATATATATATATATATATATATATATATATATATATATATATATATATATATACACACACATTCACACATAATATCAAATAAAGTGTCACTATTGCTTATAGATTCTAATGTATTTAACATTTAATTTTTAAGTTCTCTAAAGACTAAATCTATCATAGAAATATTATAATATATTTTGTTGCCGACATTTCACTTTTTGAGAATGGCATATTTGTAGTTATAGATTCTCTGAAGAGATGAGCTGCTAGATGAAAATTATTTTCTTGCTTAATTTCTGGGTGAATTTAAAAGTATAGCTTTGGAATCCATTTCTAGAAATTTTTAACTCATGTTTTTTTTCTAAATATAGTTATATAGTTTACATTATTTTCTTCCTTATTAAATATAGCAAAAGTTTTTTTTTCTTTTTATCACTGACCAAAATGGTAAAATTCACTTATTTCCATCACTGATTATCCTGACTGGAATGGATAACACAGCACTTCTATTTAAACATTTATTCATTTATGTTTATTTATTGGCTTATTTATTTAACTTATTTTTATAAAACATTTTTTGATTTATTTATAAACTTGCCACTTGAGATATATTTACTTAATAAAGACTCTTGAGTTGAAAGACTTGTAAAAAAACAAAGTCGACCTCTCAGTGCAATGCATAAACGTTTAAATATTTATGACCTCTTGACATACAAAAGCCATTAGTGGTGGAATGTTTT
>JAXCGZ010012282.1:0-2500 GCA_037179515.1 Halocaridina rubra | reverse complement strand
GAAAATAGGTTTTGCTTTGTGGAAATATCCTCCTCCTCACATCCATGAATCATTCGAAGGTGACCTTAGATTGGTGGAAGTCTGGCTCTCACAGTTGATAGAAAAAGAGAGAGAAAATATGTTACTGTTAAGCCCATAAGTATGTTTTTTTCTAGTTGAGGAGAGAAGTGAAGCGACCTTTGAGCCCTGGAACCAAGCGAAGTCTCGACAGTTTGTAAGCCATTGAAGAAACGAAGAAAAAATAAAACATAGTATATACAATGGTCATAACGCTATGATCATCTAGGCTATGGATGGCACAGAGATAAAAGTTAAGCGTTGATCTTACCGAAAAGCGTCACCAAATTCTCCTGCTCTTATATTTTTGCAGGCTGTAATAAACGAATGTTAAAAACACCTCCATATACGTATGTATTGTATATTTGAAGAGAGAAAAAATAAGGGATACATAGTTAATTTCAAGAAAGTTTTGCTGGAAAGATAAAATAATATAAGACGAGAGAGAGAGAGAGAGAGAGAGAGAGAGAGAGAGAGAGAGAGAGAGAGAGAGAGAGAGAAGAATTGAGGAATGCGGTCCATGATTGTCTGGTAATAGTTGTGCTTTTGCGCAGTCTCTCAGATGAAGACATTTTGTATCACAAATATCTTCAAGTTTTCTATTATTCTTTCCTATTTAAACTACTGGAAGCAGATCTATTATTAAAAAAAAAACCTGAGGAGTTCTTTTACCACATCATTATAAAATGAAACAATAAGATTTAATTGAAGGATATATGATGATGTAAAAGTATGTTGCATTTAGTGTAACTTCTTGAACATAATGTTTTATACTTTGTGTGTAAAATTCCTACTCTGCCAACTCTTTATGACAGCCACAGACATTAGATTCAGATAGACATTGATAACTTTTATTATTTTTTTACGAATTTAACACCAGGACAGGCCAAAATATAAAAAAAAATAATAAAACTACCCTCATCGGGCCTGGGCACGAAGAAATTGAAAGAGAAACAAAGATGGCGAGTGCTGTGACTTGTCAGAGGGGAAGGGATAATAAGAGATGTGTAACGAATATACGGTGTTGAACTGATAAAATCTCAAATTTCTAAACATCGATCAATGAAGAGCAAAATGTTTGTTGATGAAATGGAAGACTTCACGTCTAATTCTTGCTCCAATAATAATATGACCACACTCACACACATGGGTTCAACTGTTCTCTTCCTTCAGTGATTAACATCCCTTTTCCTGTGATATGAGGAGGACACTGTTTAACCAATGGGTGTCTCTCCTATTTTCAAGTTCTCTTCATAATCTACTACGTGGCCAGTAATTTTTATTCCCGTGATTTCTATGTGAATTGTATGCCTACTACATTTCTTTGCCTGGATTCAACTATAAGGCTCACTATGCTATCTCTCTCCCCTTGGTACAGAGTCACGAACCTCATGTACGCGAGTGTTCACATTGTCATGACGACCTCTTCTTTTTCTTCCATAATGTGCCTCCTACATCACTCTGATACAGGTAAATAAGTCACAGGAAAAATTCTAACCTAACTTAACCTGTGACTTTTTTTTTCCTGTGACACGCATCACTCATACCTCCTGCAAATTCAACGGCTTTTTGAAATATTCCCCCCCCCCAACTTTTACCTCATTTGTTTAGATAGGTTTCCCCCACATTTCATTCAGTAATAATAATAATAATAATAATAATAATAATAATAATAATAATAATGGTGGCAAGGGTTCTTTGCCATAGAGTGATAGACACTTGTTGCTAAAGTATTACATGTTAGATTTAGCAGCCAAAATATGAGTGTTAATAATAGAAGTTATTTTTTTATTTGTAATCAACAGGCTTCAAATGTGAAAGGTATCTTGGAAGTAATAATAATAATAATAATAGTAATAATAATAATAATAATAATGATAATAATAGCAACAACAACAATAATCATAATAACAATAATGGCAACAAGGACAACAACAATAATAATAATAGTAATAATAATATAAATAATATCGATTCCAATGGGTATGATGGGGTCTACTCTGTTTTTAGGGAGAGGGTTCCTCGGGTAGGTTGGCCTAGGCTAACAACTAATGTACTTTTTTTTTTTTTTTGAGTGTGGCACCGGGACAGGCAAAAACTGTCCTCGTCAATAAAGGCCAGGGTACGAGAAAACACCAAGACGAAGGAAAAAAAGAAGGTTAAGGACGAGGCAGAAATGAGGTAAGGATACACAAAGGAACACGAGACAAAAAAGTCAAAGTACAGATTGAATAATTTACGTAAAGGACACATCAAGATATATATATATATATATATATATATATATATATATATATATATATATATATATATATATATATATATATATATATATATATATATATATATATATATATATAATCATAAGTCCTAGGTTCGAGTCCCGGTCGGGGTAAAAAATGATTCATGTTTTCACATATGTAATGTGCTTAATTGATATATA
>JAXCGZ010012281.1:27500-32878 GCA_037179515.1 Halocaridina rubra | reverse complement strand
TAAAAGGAATCCAACCTTATAGCTTATATCTGCTATACTTAGGAATGAATGCATTCTAACTGAATGCCACTATGTTCATATTACAGATTCCCCAACCTCACTCGTGGCTTCATTTTAGCATTTAATTCAATTCCCAATCTCATTCGGGCATGAAATATCAAATAAGCACATTACATATGTGAAAACATGAATAATTTTTTTACCCCGACCGGGACTCGAACCTAGGACTTATGATTACTAAGTCAAGGCGCTACCACTACACCACAGAAGGTTAAAAGGAATCCAACCTTATAGCTTATATCTGCTATACTTAGGAATGAACGCATTCTAACTGAATGCCACTATGTTCATATTACAGATTCCCCAACCTCACTCGTGGCTTCATTTTAGCATTTAATTCAATTCCCAATCTCATTCGGGCATGAAATATCAAATAAGCACATTACATATGTGAAAACATGAATAATTTTTTTACCCCGACCGGGACTCGAACCTAGGACTTATGATTACTAAGTCAAGGCGCTACCACTACACCACAGAAGGTTAAAAGGAATCCAACCTTATAGCTTATATCTGCTATACTTAGGAATGAACGCATTCTAACTGAATGCCACTATGTTCATATTACAGATTCCCCAACCTCACTCGTGGCTTCATTTTAGCATTTAATTCAATTCCCAATCTCATTCGGGCATGAAATATCAAATAAGCACATTACATATGTGAAAACATGAATAATTTTTTTACCCCGACCGGGACTCGAACCTAGGACTTATGATTACTAAGTCAAGGCGCTACCACTACACCACAGAAGGTTAAAAGGAATCCAACCTTATAGCTTATATCTGCTATACTTAGGAATGAACGCATTCTAACTGAATGCCACTATGTTCATATTACAGATTCCCCAACCTCACTCGTGGCTTCATTTTAGCATTTAATTCAATTCCCAATCTCATTCGGGCATGAAATATCAAATAAGCACATTACATATGTGAAAACATGAATAATTTTTTTACCCCGACCGGGACTCGAACCTAGGACTTATGATTACTAAGTCAAGGCGCTACCACTACACCACAGAAGGTTAAAAGGAATCCAACCTTATAGCTTATATCTGCTATACTTAGGAATGAACGCATTCTAACTGAATGCCACTATGTTCATATTACAGATTCCCCAACCTCACTCGTGGCTTCATTTTAGCATTTAATTCAATTCCCAATCTCATTCGGGCATGAAATATCAAATAAGCACATTACATATGTGAAAACATGAATAATTTTTTTACCCCGACCGGGACTCGAACCTAGGACTTATGATTACTAAGTCAAGGCGCTACCACTACACCACAGAAGGTTAAAAGGAATCCAACCTTATAGCTTATATCTACTATACTTAGGAATGAACGCATTCTAACTGAATGCCACTATGTTCATATTACAGATTCCCCAACCTCACTCGTGGCTTCATTTTAGCATTTAATTCAATTCCCAATCTCATTCGGGCATGAAATATCAAATAAGCACATTACATATGTGAAAACATGAATAATTTTTTTACCCCGACCGGGACTCGAACCTAGGACTTATGATTACTAAGTCAAGGCGCTACCACTACACCACAGAAGGTTAAAAGGAATCCAACCTTATAGCTTATATCTGCTATACTTAGGAATGAACGCATTCTAACTGAATGCCACTATGTTCATATTACAGATTCCCCAACCTCACTCGTGGCTTCATTTTAGCATTTAATTCAATTCCCAATCTCATTCGGGCATGAAATATCAAATAAGCACATTACATATGTGAAAACATGAATAATTTTTTTACCCCGAGTCCCGGTCGGGGTAAAAAAATTATTCATGTTTTCACATATGTAATGTGCTTATTTGATATTTCATGCCCGAATGAGATTGGGAATTGAATTAAATGCTAAAATGAAGCCACGAGTGAGGTTGGGGAATCTGTAATATGAACATAGTGGCATTCAGTTAGAATGCGTTCATTCCTAAGTATAGCAGATATAAGCTATAAGGTTGGATTCCTTTTAACCTTCTGTGGTGTAGTGGTAGCGCCTTGACTTAGTAATCATAAGTCCTAGGTTCGAGTCCCGGTCGGGGTAAAAAAATTATTCATGTTTTCACATATGTAATGTGCTTATTTGATATTTCATGCCCGAATGAGATTGGGAATTGAATTAAATGCTAAAATGAAGCCACGAGTGAGGTTGGGGAATCTGTAATATGAACATAGTGGCATTCAGTTAGAATGCGTTCATTCCTAAGTATAGCAGATATAAGCTATAAGGTTGGATTCCTTTTAACCTTCTGTGGTGTAGTGGTAGCGCCTTGACTTAGTAATCATAAGTCCTAGGTTCGAGTCCCGGTCGGGGTAAAAAAATTATTCATGTTTTCACATATGTAATGTGCTTATTTGATATTTCATGCCCGAATGAGATTGGGAATTGAATTAAATGCTAAAATGAAGCCACGAGTGAGGTTGGGGAATCTGTAATATGAACATAGTGGCATTCAGTTAGAATGCGTTCATTCCTAAGTATAGCAGATATAAGCTATAAGGTTGGATTCCTTTTAACCTTCTGTGGTGTAGTGGTAGCGCCTTGACTTAGTAATCATAAGTCCTAGGTTCGAGTCCCGGTCGGGGTAAAAAAATTATTCATGTTTTCACATATGTAATGTGCTTATTTGATATTTCATGCCCGAATGAGATTGGGAATTGAATTAAATGCTAAAATGAAGCCACGAGTGAGGTTGGGGAATCTGTAATATGAACATAGTGGCATTCAGTTAGAATGCGTTCATTCCTAAGTATAGCAGATATAAGCTATAAGGTTGGATTCCTTTTAACCTTCTTTGGTGTAGTGGTAGCGCCTTGACTTAGTAATCATAAGTCCTAGGTTCGAGTCCCGGTCGGGGTAAAAAAATTATTCATGTTTTCACATATGTAATGTGCTTATTTGATATTTCATGCCCGAATGAGATTGGGAATTGAATTAAATGCTAAAATGAAGCCACGAGTGAGGTTGGGGAATCTGTAATATGAACATAGTGGCATTCAGTTAGAATGCGTTCATTCCTAAGTATAGCAGATATAAGCTATAAGGTTGGATTCCTTTTAACCTTCTGTGGTGTAGTGGTAGCGCCTTGACTTAGTAATCATAAGTCCTAGGTTCGAGTCCCGGTCGGGGTAAAAAAATTATTCATGTTTTCACATATGTAATGTGCTTATTTGATATTTCATGCCCGAATGAGATTGGGAATTGAATTAAATGCTAAAATGAAGCCACGAGTGAGGTTGGGGAATCTGTAATATGAACATAGTGGCATTCAGTTAGAATGCGTTCATTCCTAAGTATAGCAGATATAAGCTATAAGGTTGGATTCCTTTTAACCTTCTGTGGTGTAGTGGTAGCGCCTTGACTTAGTAATCATAAGTCCTAGGTTCGAGTCCCGGTCGGGGTAAAAAAATTATTCATGTTTTCACATATGTAATGTGCTTATTTGATATTTCATGCCCGAATGAGATTGGGAATTGAATTAAATGCTAAAATGAAGCCACGAGTGAGGTTGGGGAATCTGTAATATGAACATAGTGGCATTCAGTTAGAATGCGTTCATTCCTAAGTATAGCAGATATAAGCTATAAGGTTGGATTCCTTTTAACCTTCTGTGGTGTAGTGGTAGCGCCTTGACTTAGTAATCATAAGTCCTAGGTTCGAGTCCCGGTCGGGGTAAAAAAATTATTCATGTTTTCACATATGTAATGTGCTTATTTGATATTTCATGCCCGAATGAGATTGGGAATTGAATTAAATGCTAAAATGAAGCCACGAGTGAGGTTGGGGAATCTGTAATATGAACATAGTGGCATTCAGTTAGAATGCGTTCATTCCTAAGTATAGCAGATATAAGCTATAAGGTTGGATTCCTTTTAACCTTCTGTGGTGTAGTGGTAGCGCCTTGACTTAGTAATCATAAGTCCTAGGTTCGAGTCCCGGTCGGGGTAAAAAAATTATTCATGTTTTCACATATGTAATGTGCTTATTTGATATTTCATGCCCGAATGAGATTGGGAATTGAATTAAATGCTAAAATGAAGCCACGAGTGAGGTTGGGGAATCTGTAATATGAACATAGTGGCATTCAGTTAGAATGCGTTCATTCCTAAGTATAGCAGATATAAGCTATAAGGTTGGATTCCTTTTAACCTTCTGTGGTGTAGTGGTAGCGCCTTGACTTAGTAATCATAAGTCCTAGGTTCGAGTCCCGGTCGGGGTAAAAAAATTATTCATGTTTTCACATATGTAATGTGCTTATTTGATATTTCATGCCCGAATGAGATTGGGAATTGAATTAAATGCTAAAATGAAGCCACGAGTGAGGTTGGGGAATCTGTAATATGAACATAGTGGCATTCAGTTAGAATGCGTTCATTCCTAAGTATAGCAGATATAAGCTATAAGGTTGGATTCCTTTTAACCTTCTGTGGTGTAGTGGTAGCGCCTTGACTTAGTAATCATAAGTCCTAGGTTCGAGTCCCGGTCGGGGTAAAAAAATTATTCATGTTTTCACATATGTAATGTGCTTATTTGATATTTCATGCCCGAATGAGATTGGGAATTGAATTAAATGCTAAAATGAAGCCACGAGTGAGGTTGGGGAATCTGTAATATGAACATAGTGGCATTCAGTTAGAATGCGTTCATTCCTAAGTATAGCAGATATAAGCTATAAGGTTGGATTCCTTTTAACCTTCTGTGGTGTAGTGGTAGCGCCTTGACTTAGTAATCATAAGTCCTAGGTTCGAGTCCCGGTCGGGGTAAAAAAATTATTCATGTTTTCACATATGTAATGTGCTTATTTGATATTTCATGCCCGAATGAGATTGGGAATTGAATTAAATGCTAAAATGAAGCCACGAGTGAGGTTGGGGAATCTGTAATATGAACATAGTGGCATTCAGTTAGAATGCGTTCATTCCTAAGTATAGCAGATATAAGCTATAAGGTTGGATTCCTTTTAACCTTCTGTGGTGTAGTGGTAGCGCCTTGACTTAGTAATCATAAGTCCTAGGTTCGAGTCCCGGTCGGGGTAAAAAAATTATTCATGTTTTCACATATGTAATGTGCTTATTTGATATTTCATGCCCGAATGAGATTGGGAATTGAATTAAATGCTAAAATGAAGCCACGAGTGAGGTTGGGGAATCTGTAATATGAACATAGTGGCATTCAGTTAGAATGCGTTCATTCCTAAGTATAGCAGATATAAGCTATAAGGTTGGATTCCTTTTAACCTTCTGTGGTGTAGTGGTAGCGCCTTGACTTAGTAATCATAAGTCCTAGGTTCGAGT
>JAXCGZ010012281.1:7500-22500 GCA_037179515.1 Halocaridina rubra | reverse complement strand
CTGTTTAAGAAATCGGGCCTATATCGATGATTATGAGATTCTATCTGAGATATATCCATCTTCATGGCTATTCCCGAGTTAAATTTGTCAAATGAAATACTACATTATTATTAACTATAATTCCGCAGTAGTAAATGCACTCTAAATGGGTATCAACCTATGTAAGATTTATGACAGCCACTATGACAGATGAATGAAATTACATTTCTAGCATAATAACAGAATATATATATATATATATATATATATATATATATATATATATATATATATATATATATATATATATATACATATATATATATATATATATATATATATATATATATATATATATATATATATATATATATATATATATATCTAGCTAGCTAGCTAGATAGATAGATAGATAGATAGATAGATAGATAGATAGATAGATAGATAGAGAGAGAGAGAGAGAGAGAGAGAGAGAGAGAGAGAGAGAGAGAGAGAGAGATAGAGAGAGAGAGAGAGATAGATAGATAGATAGATAGATAGATAGATAGATAGATAGATAGATAGATAGATAGATAGATAGATAGATAGATAGATAGATAGATAGATAGATAGATAGATAGATAGATAGATAGATAGATAGATAGATAGATAGATAGATAGAGAGATGGACGGATGGATGGATGGATGGATAGATAGATAGATAGATAGATAGATCGAGAAGTAGATAGATAGATAGATAGATATAGATAGATATTCATACATACAGTCACTCACTTAATGATGGATTGTCATGTGCGTTGTAACTTGGAGTCTCAGCCAGGTCAGTAATATTCTTCTTGTATTCACATATGGTAATGTACTTAGTTGTTCATTGGATAACTCTATACAGCAGGGAATTCAAATGGAAAACAAACCACGAGAGAGCTTAGGAAGAGAAAGCAGAATGGACAGAGACAATTAGTAGTGTAGTCATTTCCAAGCTCTGGCATTTGGCTAAGAAGTTGTCAGGGTAGGTAGCGCCTTATGCACATTGATCTATTATCAGGAGTGTTACGGTTTCAGATCCTTACCAGGGACAAAAATATATTTCATGTTTTCATATATAATAATTAATTTCATTCAAACATACATTCCTACACAAACACACACACACACACACACACACACACACACATCCCCACAACCTCTCTCGCACACACACACACACATACATGTATGTTTATGCAAACATAGTCTTACCTATTACCACAAAATCTTTTATAAAACACCTTTCTTTTTCATGTCTCTTTACCTGAAACGACAAGCTGAATGTTCAATTAATTTAAATCATTCGTCATCAAAAACTAATGAAACGCTAACAAAGACAATCTTCGAATTGAATATGTGGCTAAATGGAATTGGAGACATATTGTGCTTCCAGATAGGCATCTTCAATGGACTTTGGGAACAATTCTCCATGTGATGGCAAGTAACAGCAAGACACTCTTCACAATGTATATATAAATATATATATATATATATATGTGTGTGTGTGTGTGTGTGTGTGTGTGTGTGTGTGTGTGTGTGTGTGTGTGTGTGTGTGTGTGTGTGTGTGTATATATATGTGTGTGTGCGTGTGTGTGTGTGTGTGTGTGTGTGTTTGTGTGTGTGCATATATATATATATATATATATATATATATATATATATATATATATATATATATATATATATATATATATATATATATATATATACTCACACACACACATACATGCACATAATGTAAATCCAGTAGTCTTCATTAACTAAAATTATTTCATATATCAGACATAAACTTATCATTCACCTTCCAAAAACAAGGGAATTTAGCAAAGAGCAAAAGGGTGTTTTTTTATTTTCCTCCAAATGTGAGATAACGACTTTTCCATTATGGCCTCCAGCTTTTTTTTTCCTCCCACAAAGAGTATTTCCAACAAGGAAATGTTTCCCTCGAGGACATATTACACAATATTTTCCTTAAGAGAAACTTCCGTTTTTTCCCTTGCCACTCTTTTTTTCTTTTCTGTTTTCTTTTGATTTCCTTATTTTTCATTTATTTTTTCCATTATTTTAAGGTTATTTCATCAGAAAAAATATATACTCGAAATGATGTAAATGCTAATCATTAGAAAAAATAAAACTCTTATCATGTCTATTATGGTGATTAATTGAATATGAGGAAAAAAAATCAAATATCTTAATAAATGAAGTTTAAAAAAAAAGAATTAATAAGAGAATAGTAAATAAAAAGTAAAAGAAAATTAAATGAAATTTATCTGGCGGAAAGGCAAACAATAGATGAAATGGAACGTATCCAGCGGACATGTTTTAGACCTGTTTTCTGAAGCGAGGCAAACAATATGATGCAATAAACGACATGCAGCATGGAGTGAGTTCCCTGGAATGAAATAATTAGGCAAATTAACTTAGCTATTCAGAAGTTATTTGATGTAGTCACCGTGGCTCAGGTGGTAGCGGCCGCGACTTTGAGGTGTCAGGTCGAGGTTCGCGCCCCGCCACGGTCTGAGGTTATCAAGGGCATACACTCAGGGTAACGATTACATCTGCCAAACCAAATCCTTCGCAAGAAGGCAACCGTCCTAGCCTTTGGTAGAGAAGGGAGTCCGTGACGTAAAACACATTTTTATTTTATTCAGAAGCTATTCAGTGCAATACTTTAAGCTTTGCAACTGTAAAAAGGGTTACTTAATAATATTAAGCGTTATAAAGCACAAGAGTGCACAGTAGGAGAACTGTGGCGTATGCTGGAATTCAAGAGTTTAATTTGAAAAATTTCTTAAATCTCATCTCCATCAAGCTCAGCTGAGGATGAACAACCCTTAACGCGAAAGCGGTACTCTAGGCAATTGCATGCAAGTCTCTTACTTAGCTGGAGAGAAGGAAATCAGGAGTAATCTAGCTTTATTGACAATGGAGGTGGCAGATCCTATCCAGATTCCGAGTTAGAATGGAAATTAGTGCATTTTGAGAATGAAAATGTTTAAATAAAAAAAAAAAGATTGATAAGTAAAAGAAGGAGATGCATACATGAACCATCAGTATAACAATGTTCCGTTCCGTTCCGGTTTTACGTCACGGACTCCCTTTTCTAGCAAGAGCTAGGACGGTTGCCTTCTTGCGAAGGACTTGTTTTGGCAGATGTAATCGTTCCCCTGAGTGCAAGCCCTTGCTAGCCTCAGACCGTGACGGGGCGCGAATCCTCGACCTGACGCCTCAGAGTCGCGGACGCTACCGCTTGAGCCACGGTGGCTACAGTATAGCAATGTATATCTGATTAGTATAATATAGAATAACAATTAAAGATAGAAGGAAGAGATTAGAGAAACGAAAAGAACCTAGTAAAGAATAATCTGGTGACCTGGATGACAGTAGAATTAGCGACCATAAGAGTATTTGAAGAATGGAAATAATCAGTACTTAAAGAAGATAGCTCGCTAAGCAAGACAACCACATACCATATCATACCAAACCATGCCATATCATACCATACCATACCATATCATACCAGGGTTTCAAAGCAGACTAGACTAAATATTAATATTACATTTTTTTTTATGTCGGCTACCTCCAATGGGGGAAACAGCCAAGGTAGATATATAGATAGACATAAAAAAAATATAAATAATGAAGAAATTATGTGAATTGGTCTTCACTGATGACTCCATGCATAGAGTCGGAGTAATGACCTCATTATAACGGAATTGATGAATACATTAGTGATTCTGCAACAGCTAAATGCAGCTCCGCTAATCATTTGCTGTTTCATTGCATCAAAGCTTTGATCAAAATCATATGTTGCTCGAACTTGTTTTTGAGAAATTTGGAAAAAAATCGATAATTTTGAATTGCGAATGTGAAGTATGAAATGTTATAGACGCAATTTTTTTTTATATTAGATAGAAATGGAATATATTATATGTTATATAATAGAATATTTTGCATTATTCAAGTCCGTTTAACATTAATCATAAGCCATGAATTGAGGCAAAAGTCAATCTTTAATTTTTTTTCGAAATAGGTTTTCATTTTTCCAGGTAACATCGCCATATTGCATTCAAAGCAACCTAATTTCTGTCCATTTATGGTAAATTGTGGGTACCTATGATTTAATCAATTACTGAAAAAAACTCAATGTAGTCACCGTGGCTCAAGCTGTAGCGTCCGCGACTTTGAGGCATCAGGTCGAGGGTTCGCGCCCCGTCACGGTCTGGGGTTAGCAAGGGCACGCACTCAGGGTAACTATTACATCTGCCAAAACAAGTCCTTCGCAAGAAAGCAACCGTCCAAGCCCTTGGTAGAAAAGGGAGCCCGTGACGTAAAATCGGAACTGAAAAAACTCAGTATATGCAATTTTACTCTCAAAAACATGTCCTTTGTGTAGTTGTATAAGTTGTACCAAAACAGTATTTATTAGGATTAAATTATGATAACTGTGTGGCATATCGCACTCAATATGCATATTTGTTTGTTTGTTTGTTGTTTTACATGTCAGTGTTGATCCCCATTCGAATGGGGGTGGGCACAGGCAGGTTGGAAGTGGGGTATTAAAGCTGGTTGCCCTTCCTAATAAAAGCTATGTAAGGTCAAAATTAGCTTGTACATAGCAGATAATATCCGTTCATTTTGTTTGTATTGTAATGAATATTATATTTGCATGCAAGAAAAGGAAAATTTTTTATATCTAAACTATCAGTTTTGCATAATAATAATAATAATAATAATGATGAAAATAATAATAATAATAATAATAATAATAATAATAATAATAATAATAATAATAATAATAATAATAATAATAATAATAATAATAATAATAATAATAATAATAATAATGACGATGACGATGACGATGACGATGACGATGACGATGATAATAATAATAATAATAATAATAATAATAATAATAATAATAATAATAATAATAATAATAATAATAATAATAATAATAATAATACTTTAATGAGCTTGAATTGAGCAGAGGTATGATTTAATTTTACATTCTCTATACAACATGTAAATTCAAAGATAAGCAGCGAAAGCAATTAATCAATTAAATAATTAATTGATTAAAAAATAACTTCATTCATTTATTTATTCATTCATTCATTAATTTATTCAAGCGAAAGACAGAGAGAGAGAGAGAGAGAGAGAGAGAGAGAGAGAGAGAGAGAGAGAGAGAGAGAGAGAGAGAGAGAGAGAGACTTAGCAAAATATTTGAGAGAAACACAAAGGAGGCCCAGCCTTATATATCCATAGTCACTCAACAACTTCTCATCATATGGCAATTTCAATAGGGGGAAAAATTAATTGTCATGAGAAGTGTGAAGTACGCGTGATGAAGCTGTATGTTCAGGGCTTAGCGAGATTATATGGATTATGATGACGATGACATTCAACAATATATTTTGCGCACAAACTTTTAAGTTTTCATTATACACTGTAGAATATTCAAAAGAAAATTGCAAAACTCACAAACACACATACAGGGACCAACCCACCCATCCACCCACCCAAGCCCCATCCACCAATCCAAACCTCACTAACCCACCCACCCAACCATCCTCCTACCCATCTACTAGCCACCTCCCATCCACCCTCACACATATATTAGAGTTGGACACAAAAACCAATCTCTGTGAGGATTACCGAGTCGTAATCTGTTCTTGGTATCAACTTTTTCAATATTTTAATTAAAAATGTTTCCCCAGTTTGTCATATTAAATATTAATATACCAGTGACATATTCCATCAGCAGCATTTATAAAAAAATCATGTACTCTCTCATGCGTGATTTCATGTTTGCAATAAACGCATTTTTTTATTAGTTTTGCGGACTGATAAGTATTTTTTTCTTATTTGCTCATTTATTAAGCAAAATTCTTTGTTTCCATTCTAGAATGTTAAGATAGCGCCTATCAGCTGTTTTAATATGTAGTTTATCTTCTTATGATATTTAAAAAGCGACTTAACATGGAGTATCAAGCTAGGCTTACACTCTCCATCTGCTGTTGATTGTAAGAGCTTCTAACCAAACGTGTCTGATTTTAACCATACATGTTCTTGTGTTGCAGCCAAAATGGGAACGGGGTATCTTCTAATTCTGTTCCTCATAATATGACTTTTTCTTTGCCAATGATTCTCATTACTGTCTTATAAACTTATTTTTCTGATTTACTGCTAGTACGGAGGAAAAAATGGGGTCATTAATTAGGCGTTAGAAACTATCATGCTTTACTTCTTATTTTGAACTTATATAACTATTTGCCATGATGCCTGATTTTTTTTTTCCTGCTGAGTATATACCAGAGAACTTCTTGAGAAATGCGTCCCCTGCCACAAGTAATCTATATACCGGCATCATGGATAGCTGTACTTATCTTTTTTTATTTTATAGAAATATATATTTGTTTTATTATGCATACCTATTGACCATAATACAGAAGGTTTATTTACGAAGAATCTCTAATACATAAATCAGATCTTCATTTTTAGATACGATAGACACAGAAACAGTATCTAAACTTGTATGTTGCATGAAGTTCCATAGACAATATGCTATATAGTTATTGAAATTTGGAATACGAACTTTCAGGTAACTGAGCACTGAATTTTTTTTTTCATGTAGTGGCCCCATTCATCCTTGTAAAGAAAGAGGCCGAACCGACGAACACACATTCACCACAAACCAAAACACACTTTATCTATTCAACTATACTCCTTGGGGATGAAAGGTTGCTACGATTCTCCCCTACTCTGCTTGGGTCACTTGCAAGTTAGATGGGCAAGCATCTCCAGCCGTGAGACCCGATAAACGCAGCTGGCTTATATATATGAGAATAAATATTAATACTGAGCAGCAGCACTTGAAAAAGAAATCAAAAAAATACTCTTTTTTCAAGTGTAATAGATAGGCATAATCATTCAGGTCTGTCCAATAAATCCACTATTATTGCATTTCAAAGCTGATATCGTCCATATCTCAATGCAACTCCTCTTATTGGAAAGCATTTTATTGGTTCTTTTGAACTGCTATGAATTTAATTCTGCCAATTGCAGAATACTTTTTTTTCTGATTACATTGGTAGAAGATGCAGTCCTTTTTGGACATGCTAAATCAACGTTTCATTCTTTAATGTATACGAATCAGTGCTGCTGAAAGTATTGAAATTTGACGTTTATTGTCATTGAAATGTGAAATTTCAAATACAAAGATGCAGTATATTTTATTTTTTATTATTTTTATACTCTTACACTTCACTGATATATGGATGAGAGTGTGCGTGCATGTGTATGCATGTGTGTGATTTGTGATTCTTACATAATTTTCTATAATATTTAGTTTATTTTCATAAAAAAACCCAGCTTGAAAATAAACATCAACTCGATATTCAAGATGACCATTTTTCTGTATAAACTGGCACGAGATTATTCACCTTGTATGAGAGGTTTCATGGCTCCAAAGGACATATGAGTGTAATGCATTCAGCAGATGTATAATCCACAGAACTATATATTCCCAGAGGTCCAGTGATGTCTATGCTTATTATCAAGCAATGGTCATGTATCTAAACTACTGAGTGTTTCTTGCTATATCACTTCTATGTGTAACTCTACAGAAAAGGAAGTTGAATAGTAAGCAAGCTGAATCTCCACGTTATTATAACTAAATATAAATATCAGACCTCCTAAATATAAATAAATAGTATGTTTATATTACTGAGAATTCTAAATAATATTGTTGAGAACCTTTCTTAAAGGGCAACCTTTCTTATTGATCATGCATGATTAATTTGCTACACTAAATTAGATTTACTCAAATTTTTTCGAATGAATAAAGAAATTATTTAATTGCTAAATAGCGTCATTTAAATTTTCAGATGATTAATTGATATTCGTTTAAAATTATAAATATGAATATTCTTGACCAGGATATGCTCAGTTCTCTACCCTAACCAGCTCTAAAACCAATTAAATTAATGGGGTCAATAATTAAGCTTCAATTTGGGACTAATATCTCCTCACCGGGTTTGACTGTTCACTTGCATGAAGGTTTTAATTTCTTTATTAAAGAAAACTCTTTCTTTTTACCTTGAGAAAGTTAGGGTGCTGAGTTAATGAGACACATTAATATTATGACTATTCTGTCGCTGATTAATTTTTTTTTAATTGCAAATTAGATTATAGTAATTTAGATGGAGGGATTTTAATCTTTTGTTGAGACTTTTTATACCCGTTAATTTATACCGCATAGTAATATATATGTATCTATCTACCTATCTATCTATCTGTCTATCCAGCTATCTATCTACATTTATGTATTAATCTCTTTATATAACAATTTATTTATGTAGCTATTTATTTATTTAATTAATTATTTATTTATCTATTTATTTATCTATTCTAGGTATCGCGAGAGATAAAGATTTTTTCGTAAATTAATAATACTATTAGAAACAAAGTTATTTTCCTTTTTTTCTGTTTACTTTTATAAGTAAAATATAATTTAATAAAACTCAAGACTCAAGTGTTTCACTTTTCAAAAAAAAAAAAAAAAAAAAAAAAATATATATATATATATATATATATATATATATATATATATATATATATATATATATATATATATATATATATATATATATATATATATATATATATATATATACATGCTTAATTTGGATGTTGTAAGGATTGACATCATGTCTGAAAGAGCTTACTTGTATACAAAATGTTCTGTATATTAATATATATCATACCAATCCTTTGCTCTTTAAACTGTAGTTTCATATTCAATCAAAAATACGATATTCAATAACTGATAGAAGCTTCTGTGCTTTGGTATAGAAAAAATATTAATTCAATGTCGAATTAACATAGAAAAGTCCAGATGTTTGATGCTACTATGAACGATTTATATTTCATAGCTCGTATATAATTTATATCAGTTTTATATAATATAAGTTTAACATCTTTCATATTACTCACGAGGCCATGGTCATATAAGTGATTATATCTAATACCTGGAAATACAATATTCTATTTGTATTAATTAACTGAAATTATACACATTTTTACATTTCGTTAACTGCCTGCTGACTTAAATGGTCGACTATCAGACTTTGGCCCGATTTCTTAAACAGTGTAAACCTAGGATACCATATTGTTAGTTAGCTAGACACACACAAATGGATTTCATAAACGCACCTGACGCGGTTCTGCGTATGGCTAGGATCCCTAGCCATACACAGAACCGCGTCAGTTGCGTTTATGAAATCCATTTGTGTGTCTAGCTAACTAGCAATATGGCATCCTAGATTTACACTATTTAAGAAATCTTTCCTTAATCTTGTTGTTTTAAGTCTATAAAATCATAAATGAATCAACTGTGCAAGTTAGTCTTCCTGTGACACTAAACCTTCATAAACTTTTGTCAATATACCTAAAAGTAAAAATAAAAAAATATACAAATTACAGTGCAGAATGGTATCCACGAATGTTAATTGAGCCTATATATATATATATATATATATATATATATATATATATATATATATATATATATATATATATATATATATATATATATATATATATATATATATATATATATATATATATATATATATATATATATATATATATATATATATATATATATATATATATATATATATATATATATATATATATATATATATATATATATATATATATATATATATATATATATATATATATATATATATATATATATATATATATATATATATATATATATATATATATATATATATATATATATATATATATATATATATATATATATCCATCCATATACCAAATTCATATTCCCCCTTATAAGGGGGGTGGCTGAGTCAAAGAAAATACTCTGACTTTTTGTGTGAAGTAAATGCAGAAGAGGGATTCCCAGTCCCCTCAGTCCACCTCATTTAGTCGACTCTAACGACACTAACATCATTTATTTTATCCTAACAATTTTATTTCCATACATAAGGTAGCTTAACTTCTATGCATGGGAAAATAGCAAGTATGTACCTACTCTCATAAGTCGCGTGTTTCCAACACAAAAGATCAAGTCAGCTTACACGTGACTGTTGGAAAATACTGATAGCACAAGATCTTTTATTTTTAGGCTACATTTTTTTTACGAATGGTTATGCTGATATGGTTTCGGTTTTACGTCACGAACTCCTTTCTACAAAGGGCTAGGATGGTTGCCTTCTTGCGAAGGACTTTGTTTTGGCAGATGTAATCGTTACCCTGAGTGTATGCCCTTATTAACCTCAGTCCGTGACGGGGCGCGAACCCTCGACCTGCCGCCTCAGAGTCGCGGACGCTACCATTTTGCCACGGAGACTTATGCTGATATAGCGGAGTGAAAAAACTCAAGTTAATTTGACTTATTGTCTCGTGGAAATGCGGCTTGCGTATTGATCTCATGACATGCTTTTTATTGGGTGCAATTGAACTTAAAATCGAATGGGTAAAATCGTTTTTATCAACTTCAGTCAGCATATCTTTCTAACATGAATTTTTTTTATCTCATAAGTTGGTTTAATTTGCTATATTTCCAGGTTCATATACTCGGTCTCACAAATATTTCTTTACAAATTAAGCTCTGCTCATCTAAATAAATGGAAAAAAACTTTTTTTTTTTTTACAGCTTCATAACCCTTATATTGGACAGCTTAAATTTATAGTCTTCCATCCAGAGAGTAGGGGAGTTATATGGCTTTCTGTGTAGTATATATATTCATTTGTTTTTCAAGTATTATATAGACTTGATTATTTTTATTTCTCTACCATTTTTTTAAGTTCTGTTTCATTATCTACTTTAGCCTGCTGGCTAGTAAAGTGGTAACGCGCTGGCTTCGCATTCACGAGGTCGAAAGATCGGTTCCCGTCCAAGACCGAGAGTTTAAGCTGTTTCCTGACAGGTACTGCTGTGGTTGGGCACCACAGTGGGGGGGGGGATTTGGGCTTGCCCCGGCTGACGAATACCCATTGTATAATGGAAATAAAGGTTTATTATTATTATTATTATTATTATTATTATTATTATTATTATTATTATTATTATTATTATTATTATTATTATTATTATTATTATTATTATTATTATTATTATTATTATTATTATTAATTCCAGGACGATCATTGTCTTTATAATATTCTCATTCCATGATATCATCAGTCCTTCTATGACCTTCCACATTCAAAATCGCAATATGATTTTCTGACTGTGACAATCTCATGACAGACGTCATTCCCACCACCTTTTGTTCCCACGAACTCTGCTAAACAATAAAATAATATTTTGCAATCACTACATGGAACAGAAAGGCATGAGTCATAAGCTGATCTAAAGTGTATTAACTTTCTTTTCGTAATATGGAAGCAGGATTTTATTGTGCATATATATATATATATATATATATATATATATATATATATATATATATATATATATATATATATATATATATATATATATATATATATATATACACACACTCGTATGTGTGCATAGACGTATGAGTGAAAGCTTGTGATTGTACTAGTGTGCCTGAGTGTGTGTCCATGTGTGTGTGCTTACATGTGTGCTCGTGAGTGTGTCTTAAAGTGCATGTGTGTATAAAAAACAATATATACTTAGGATGTTTGAGCTCTCAGGAAAAAAAAATATACTTAATTGAATAGGAATATCAAGCCTTAATAATGTCGTTTACTCATATGCTGACGTATAAATTATTCTGTATTTTATAAGATACAATGCATATTATACTTTCAGACATTTCATACTTGTGTCTGCGTTTAGATGCAAGAGCATGTGTGCATGCGTGTATGACTGTGTGAGTGTATGTATGTGCTTATCCACTTTCTTAATGTGTTTTCTTCTCTTAAAACTCTGTGTTCAACAGTTACTTTACCTTGTGACTTAGCGATTAATAGTATAAATATATTTCTTTATTACCTTCCTTATAATTACATAATGTTTGTATAATATTTGATTACTCTATTTTATTACATTTCTGTCAAGCTTCATTTGCAGTGGTCATTATCTCCTTGAATTTTCATTCTTTTATCATGAGTATCTAAATTATTTTACCTAAGTATTGACAGTTATTTTAAGGTATGGGATAGGAACATATGGAGAACATTGGCCAGAAACATCGACCCCACGTAAAAGTGGGAAAAGATGTATTAGAAGAAGAAGACTTGACAGTTATTTTAATTTATTGCAGATTTTTGCTTTCCTTAACCATATATCCTTTTCATGAGTGGATTCAAATATCACATTTTTGTATATGTATTAATTTGTATTGGCAAGATAAAAACTAAAAATTTTTTGAAAATTATTTGCAACTTTTTTTTACAGAAATGGTCTCTTTATTTGATATGGCTTCCGCAATTTTGTAACTTAGGGCAATCTATTTTCTTTTAGAGGTATTTTAAGCATTTTTAATCCCTAGTTATCATATGTAATGTCTGTAAAAGCTGGTTTATAGCCTTTTAAATTCAGATAATGAAATCTCAAACTTTCTTCTTCTGGTAAGATTTAAAGCTTTAATATTGGACATCTTAATTCCCTCGTGCATCTAAATGCATTAATGTAATAAAAGATTACGAAAGTTTTCCTCACTAAAAAGGGAAAGGGAGCCAGTCACACAGCCACTTTCTGTGATTTCTTAATGAAAATTTAACCCGTATTTAAAGATCTTTCTCATCTCAAACTTCAAAGGGAGGCTGGAAGTTAGCAATCTATGTAGAAGGTAGAGATCCATGACTAGAATATATTACAGCTTTTAATTTGCATAATTCAAATAACCAGGGATATGGCAGTTCTGATTTTGCATAATATGATAGACAGGTCTTAAAAGATTATTCTCTCATTGCCTTTAGTGGACTTACGTCCGCCATGCAGGCAAGTACCCCGTTTTTCCTCATTAGTTTTTAAGCAATACACTTGTTACATATTCTTATTCGTTTATCTCTTTAGATGTCTAAATTCTTTAAGATACTAAAGAAAATTTCACTATATTTCTTTGTGTCTGCCAATGCGCTCCTAGCTCAACTGACTTCGTGTCCATTTTTTGAATATCTATCCTTTTGCCATGAGTCTTTGCTATCTTCTCACACACATATTTAGTTCTCTACACTGGAGACTTCAATGTATTCCACAGTGGGTGGCTTCATTCTTCTCACATTGATGTGGTAGGAGGTGATGCCCTTGTTTTCTCTGTCACTCACGATCTGGACCAGATTATTAAATATCTCACTCATGTCCCTGATCATCAAGACCGTGAAACTAACAATCTTGACCAATTCTTTACATCTAATTCTTTAAACTATTCAAAATATATATTTTTCCGTCTTGGTAACTGTGAACACTCTCAGATCTCAGTCTCTTCCATTTTCACTCCCGCTCCATCAAATACTCCTACTCAACGCTGTCTTTGGCATTTCGACCTTACCTAACGTAAAGATTTGCATAACTTTCTCCTTTGAGTTTTCATGGGATGATTACTGCTTTCGGACCCGCAATCCTAATCAGGTACCCCTAAACATTGCTGTGATCATGTCCTTGGGAATGATATGGAGGCGTTAATCCCCTCCTCTGTTAAAACTTTTTCTTTTCTAATCCTTTTCTTGACCGTGTCTGCTCCATGGCTATTCAGGACAGGGATCGGGCATACCGGTCGTACCAAGTCTCTCCTAATCTAAGTCGCTCTTCTCTTTTTTCGGCTAGGAATCGCTGCACTGCTCAGATTCGAAGGCCTAAAGCGTCCTCTTTATGAAGGAAAGTTGATGACCTTAAATCCACTTCTACTGAAAACTGTTTCTGGTTCTTAGCCAATAA
Organism: Halocaridina rubra; assembly: GCA_037179515.1. NCBI lineage: Eukaryota > Metazoa > Arthropoda > Malacostraca > Decapoda > Atyidae > Halocaridina > Halocaridina rubra. Next base: position 8,597 of record JAXCGZ010012281.1, on the reverse strand, counting down.
CTTCTCCAAAAACTTTTGTAACTCAAGCTTTCACCCTCCCAATCGTTCCGTTGGTTCTGTAGCTTGCTTTCCCACTGACAAAGCCACTCTCATTTTTCTGCCAACTTTTCCGTAATTGATTCCAGCACACCTGTTCCTTGTACTTCATCCCTCACTAACCCTATGCCCTCCCATATCCTTTCTTCACGAGAAGTCCGTGATGCTCTTCTCTCTCTTAAGACGAACAAGGTGTTCGGACCCGATGGTATCTTTACAATGTTCCCTGAAGAGTTTGCAAATGAACTGTCTTCTGTGCTCTGTGTCCTTTACTCCTCATTCTATCATCCAATAACTATCCTTCATCGTGGAAGCACGCTCTAGTTCAGCCTGTTCTTAAGAAGGGTGACCGTTCTATTCCTTCCAACAACGGACCAATCGTCCTAATCTTTGCTATTGTAATAGAATGTAAATGAAATCGTTTATTTTCTCTTAATATAAGAATATTCGGATTTTAGACATCTGAAGTTCATGCAAATCTCTGTTGAAAGTTTAGGATACATTATCTTTGACAGCGTCAGTAGTTGACTCATAATAGGAATACTGATCCTAATTGAATATTCATAGCTCTAGCATTTAAATTGCATCTCAATTTTAGACGAGACTTCAAGAAATAATAGTGAAGCTCATTTGTTTCTGTTTGTTATGTCAAATTACATTTGCCATTATTTTACATTACAAACGAGAGTTTCTTAAATTATTCAATTTGACATGCGACAGATTGCTTAGGAATATATTTACATTGGTCTGTCTGCGCTGTTCATTGAATATACAGGGAAGACGAGCTGTCTTGTAATTATTCTTAGGTTGGAAATAGTGACGTAGGAATTTCCGTCGTTTGATTGGTGAAAGACTTGTTTTCGTTCCGAAATGTAAGATCGAGCTAGCCTTATTTCTTAACAAGCATATTCATTAAACTAAGATTTAAAAATATAATAATAATAATAATAATGATAATAATAATAATAATAATAATAATAATAATAATAATAATAATAATAATAATAATAAAAATAATAATAATAATAATAATAATAATAATAATAATAAAATAATAATAA
>JAXCGZ010012280.1:5000-32942 GCA_037179515.1 Halocaridina rubra | reverse complement strand
AATTTTGAAAAATCAAAACTTTCTGGGAAACCGTGATGTCAGTTATCAAGTCGTAGAGAGTGTAAAAGTAATCATTATCAAATCTCATACCAATTTAGTCACTGGTCCATCATTAACTCCACATTTCTGATGTTCCAAGTCCGTTACATTGCTGCCCTATCTCTCTCACCTCTTAGAGTTTCTGACAAAGAGATGCTTTGCAAATCTCCTTGAGGCATAATCTGAGAGTATCAGCTGTTTAAAATACTGTAAATAATAATAATAATGATAATAATAATAATAATAATAATAATAGTGATAATATAATAATAATAATAATAATAATAATAATAATAATAATAATAATAATAATAATAATAATAATAATAATAATAATTATAATAATAACTGAGGTTAGTAAGGGCATACACTCAGGGTAACGATCATATCTGACAAAACAAGTCCTTCGTAAGAAGGCAACCGTCCTAGCCCTTAGTAGAAAAGGGAGTTCGTGACGTAAAACCGAATCCAATCCAATAATAGTAATAATAATATAATAATAATAATAATAATAATAATAATATAATAATAATAATAATAATAATAATAATAATAATAATAATAATAATAATAATTACAGATTACTCTGTAAAACTCTTATTATATTCTACAGTAAGTTGTACTTAAAATTTGTTGTAAAATAATGAACTGAAACATAGGAAAAATTACCTGCTGGCTAGTACAGTGGTAACACGCTGGCTTCGCATTCACGAGGTCGAAAGATCGGTTCCCGTCCAAGACCGAGAGTTTAAGCTGTTTACTGGCAGGAACTGCTGTGGTTGGACACCACAGTGGGGGGTTGGGGCTTTGCCCTGGCTGACGAATACCCATTGTATTGAAATGGAAATAAAGTTTTTTTTTTTTTTTTCTTATCTGTTGATACTTGAGTAGGGCAGATGTTTTTTTTTTTTTTTTTTACAGTATTTTATCAGTCGTAATATAGATAAAACACACATAGCCACACAATGGAGTCTTATTTCATTGGATGATTAAGCATGTGCTTTTTCTATCGCTGGAGATTCGTTACAGATGTTTTATTGTCATAGGCAGGTGTTTGCAAAAAGTTGACAACTACTTTTAGTTAACTGAATTTTTTTGAATATAATACAATTCCTGAATATTGCATAGTTACTACTAATACTACTCCTACTACTACTACTACTACTACTACTACTACTACTACTACTACTAATAATAATAATAATAATACTAATAATAATAATAATAATAATAATAATAATAATAATAGTAATAATAATAATAATAAAAATAATAATAATAATAATAATAATAATAATAATAATAATAATAATAATAATAATAATAATAATAATAATAATAATAATAATAATAATAAGTTAGCAAAATATTGTTTGTCATAACCATGTCTCCATATCCTTCGAAAGGTGACAGCCTGGTCTCAACTGTAACAAAAGAATTCTCGCAGTCATACCGTGCTCATTTTCGCCTCCTCTCTCACTTACGAGATTCGAACTTGGAATGAGTCTCTCTCTCTCTCTCTCTCTCTCTCTCTCTCTCTCCTCTCTCTCTCTCTCTCTCTCTCTCTCTCTCTCTCTCTCTCTCTCTCTCTCACACACTCACACACACACACACACACACACACACACACACACACACACACACACACACATTTACATTTGTAAATAGAGTAATTATCATGTAATAGCCATTTTCGATGGAGTAAAGTTTTTTGACTTTGACTCTCTCTCTCTCTCTCTCTCTCTCTCTCTCTCTCTCTCTCTCTCTCTCTCTCTCTCTCTCTCTCTCTCTCTCTCTCTCTCTCTCTCTCTCAATCTCACAGACACACACTCACGCACTGACAGTAATATTAAACTCATACAGCTTTGTTGAGCTGATGGGTCCGTCTTGCAAAATGAGAGACGCTATTTCGTCCTTATTTAATGAATTTGTTTTTAGTGAAAAACAGATCAATTTACGAATTGCTTCCGAGACCGGAGTCTGAATCCCTAGTGTGTAAGATAATCTTTTATTATTCTAATGTTCACAATTATTAGTGCTTTACTAGTGTGTAAATTTAAACACTTATTTCGTGATAGCACACTTATTAAAAGTGATAATTACTATATTTCTCTCTCTCTCTCTCTCTCTCTCGTCTCTCTCTCTCTCTCTCTCTCTCTCTCTCTCTCTCTCTCTCTCTCTCTATCTATCTATCTATCTATCTATCTATCTATCTATCTATTTATCTAATTATTCCTCTCTCTCTCTCTCTCTCTCTCTCTCTCTCTCTCTCTCTCTCTCTCCTCTCTCTCTCTCTCTCTCTCTCTCTCTCTCTCTCTCTCTCTCTCTCTCATCTGTCGACGGAGCCCGTCGTGAGAACCCAGCAAGTGTGCTGTACATGACTGACAACCTAATATGCAGTGAATATTGGGCGTCAAAGGAGGGCGGCATTTGTCTCTCCAGTCACAAGACAAGACAAGCCTTTGACATTCGAAACAAGGTCTGGGAATTGACCTCACATCGATTTATGCATTGGCGATGCCAGAGCGGGTGCCAATTGTAGGCAGTCGTCTGAGAGAGTTGCATCACTGCGGCAAGAGAGGGTGATACTATGCAGATATTGTGATTAGTGATGGGTGGGTAGTGTGTCTATATTGCAATTAGCAATATATGCTATTGAGTTTTGATTTATGAGAAATTCTCTCTTCATTAGTTCTTTCACTCAGGAGATCCAAAGTACGATTTCCCTCAAGGTGTTTCGTGTGACATCTTTTCTGTAAGTATATAATTGTCTATGATATTTGTACTTCTTGGAAGTTTGCCCTCAAAGGAGGAATATACTTTTGGTGAATGTGTGTGCTTTGACTCAGCCATCCCCTTACAAGTAGGATTACAGTCAATTGATAATATGCTTTTGGTGAATGTGTGGTTTGACTCAGCCATCTCCTTACAAGTAGAATAACGGTCAATTGATAATATGCTTTTGGGGAATGTGTGTGCTTTGACTCAGCCATACATTTACAAGAGGGATGACAGCCATTTGATAATATACTTTTGGTGAATGTGTGTGCTTTGACTCAAACATCTCCTTACAAGGTGGATTACAGCCATTTAATAATATACTTTTTGGTGAATGTGTGTGCTATGACTCAACACATCTCCTTACAAGTGGGATTACAGCCAATTGATAATATACTTCTTGGTGAATGTATGTGCTTTGACTCAACCATCTCCTTACAAGGAGGATTACAGCCATTTGATAATATACTTTTGGCTAATGTGTGTGCTTTGACTCAAGCATCTCCTTACAAGGAGGATTACAGCCATTTTGATAATATACTTTTTGGTGAATGCATGTGCTTTGACTCAACCATCTCCTTACAAGGAGGATTACAGCCATTTGATAATATACTTTTTGGTGAATGCATGTGCTTTGACTCAACCATCTCCTTACAAGGGGGCTTGCAGCCATTTTGTATTTATTTGTATGTTAGGAATGATATTTTCGGAGGTTGAATCTTCTTCTTGAGATTCTCTGGAAAAGACTTTATTACGAGTCTTGCCATTTCAGGCGTCTCTTCTTAGTTCTTTAATAATTGAAGAACCGTTGCTCTGATGCAGTCCTCTCTCTCTCTCTCTCTCTCTCTCTCTCCTCTCTCTCTCTCTCCTCTCTCTCTCTCTCTCCTCTCTCTCTCTCTCTCCTCTCCTCTCTCTCTCTCTCTCTCTCTCTCTCTCTCTCTCTCTCTCATCCAGGACATGTTGTAACTTGTCTAGCAAACCGTAGAACTAACCGGAGTAAGAGAGAATCTCACTCACTCACTCACTCACTCACTCACTCACTCCACTCACACACACCACACACACACACACACACACACACACACACACACACACTTGATGTAGCACACGAGCACATTCTTTTGATGTTGAAAACGTGTTTTCGGTTCTCGATGATTAAAAAGTATCGGAGAAAAAATATTCCTTATGATGTGGAGATACCGAAATAATAATAATAATAATAATAATGCACTTAAAAACAAAGACATAAAAAAACCCTGAGATCTTAATTTTTTCCTAACACTTTAGTACATTGCATAAAATCTCTCATTTATCGTGTAATCGATCAAATGTATGAAAAAACGGGAATGTGTATATTCCCACTGGGATTTTCTAGAATTCAGAAATGAACACATATAATGATTCGGATTTACGTTTCGAACTCCTTTTTTCTGCTAAGGGCTAGGACGGATGCCTTCTTGCGAAGGACTTGTTTTGGCATGTGTAATCGTTACCCTGAGTGTATGCCCTTACTAACCTCAGTCCGTGACGGGGCGCGAACCCTCGACCTGCCGACACAGAGTCGCGGACGCTACCATTTAGCCACGGAGACTACTCAGAAATGAACACAATAAACCAATAAAGTTGTCTAGTGTCTGTTTATCTGATGGCTGGGCGTGTTTGGTGAGGTGTTAATGGATATACTATGTGATGTTATGCATTAGTATTCATAGTCTGATGTTTACTATCGCATGTTTATCGAAAATATCATTGAAAAAAGTAGCTATTTTACACCTGATAAGGTGAGGGAAGCCGGTACCCTTTCCTTCCCATCTTCCTTAGTTATCTCTCCCGTCGCCGTGGCTCAAGCAGTAGCGTCCGCGACTCTGAGGCGTCAGGTCGAGGGTTCGCGCCCCGTCACGGTCTGAGGTTAGCAAGGGCATGCACTCAGGGTAACGATTACATCTGTCAAAAACAAGCCCTTAAGAAGGCAACCGTCCTAGTCCTTGGTAGAAAAGGGAGTCCGTGACGTAAAACCGGGACTTCCAGACAAGAAATCAAACCATCTCTGGTTTCGCAGTCTATGTGTCAAGATTAAATTCTAAAATTATCTTTTACTGTATTGTATTTCGTGCTTGCATTGATTTTAATTATTTGCGTGTGTTAATGTCATAAATACGGAAGAAGAAAAAAAATATAATATTTCTCTATTTCTTTTGTACATATATATATATATATATATATATATATATATATATATATATATATATATATATATATATATATATATATATATATATATATATAGAGAGAGAGAGAGAGAGAGAGAGAGAGAGAGAGTGCGCGCGCGCACGTGTGTGTGTGTGTGTGCTTTATCGCTAGGTAATTAAGTTTTAACAACATATCAATATATGATTTAAGGAGAAATAATGATGTAAAGTACATATGAATTTTATCTTATTTTTTTCTTTGTGTTTCATTATGTAATATAATAATATTTTTATATGACGGCAACGTATAAGATATATCCACTATAATTATATATTTTGAAAATCCTACTGTAAATAAGCACTTTAGACAAAAAAATAAAAAAATTAGAAGATTAAACAGGTTACGTACTATTTAAAAAAAATACATTCAGTTTGACATTTTACATTTGTAATTTGTAATTAGATTAATTATCATGTAATAGCCATTTTTGATGGAATAAAGTTTTTGACTTTGACTTTGACTTTGACTCTCTCTCTCTCTCTCTCTCTCTCTCTCTCTCTCTCTCTCTCTCTCTCTCTCTCTCTCTCTCTCTCTCTCTCTCTCTCATGTAAATATCCGTGGATATTTACATATTCATTCTAAATATGTATTGTTTACACACACACACATACACGCGCACACACACAAACACACACACACACACACACTGCATGAGTGGTCAGAAAAGTGGCTAATGAAATTCAATACTTCAAAATGTAAGGTAATGAGAATGGGTACAAGTGCAAGAAGGCCCAAGCTTGACTACTCGGTGGCTGAGTACAACTTCAAGAGACAGAAAATGAGAGAGATCTAGGAGTAAACATACTGGCAGATTTATCTCCAGAAATACATATAAATGGCATAGTAAGGGCAGCATATGCATTCTTATCAAATGTAAGAGTAGCCTTCAGGCACATGGACAAGGAAATGTTCAGAAATATTTATGTAACCTATGTGAGGCCAAAACTCGAATATGCAGCCCCCTTTTGGAATCCGCACTTGAAAAAGCACATAACTAAGCTTGAAAAAGTTCCAAGACATGCCACGAAACTGGTGCCCAAAATACGCAATCTCAGTTATGATGAGAGGCTGAGGGAATTAGACTTACCATCACTCGAAGCTAGAAGAGTGAGGGGGGATATGGTGACAGTCTTTAAATTCCTTCATGGTTATTATAGAGTGGATAGGGATGGATATTTTGATATGGCTGGCTCTAGAACTAGAGGTCATAGTTTGAAGCTTCGTAAGAAAACTTCTTTGCAGGATGTAAGGAAATACTTTTTCAGTGTAAGAGTAGTTGATAATTGGAATTGGCTAAGCGAGGAGGTAGTTAATGCTATCGCAATCCATAGTTTTAAGGACAGGTATGATAAGTATCACTAAGTCTAAATTGGAACCGATCAGGAGACGGGAAGATACGAGCTTTGGGCTCTTTCCCGTAAACACAATTAGGTAATCACACACACACACACACACACACACACACACACACACACACACACACACACACACACACACACACATATATATATATATATATATATATATATATATATATATATATTATATATATATATATATATATATATATATATAATATATATATATATATAATATATATATATCATGTTTCGTTTTTGGAAGTAAAGAAGCCTCGTTTTTGTTTTGTTTTTTTCTTTTTTGCGTGGCATTTTTTTCGGCGTCATTAACTGCTTTTAACTGCTTGTTGATAATAGTCTGAACGCCTAGGGCACAAGAAACTGACAGATGCAGTGATGAACCACTTAGCTACTTGTTTTCTTTCAATTTTTCCATTCATTCAGGATTTCGTCCGGTGGCAGCCGGGTTGGAGCTTCCATGTGGGTTACTTGGCTGGGTAACGCAGACGGTTAATCAGGACTTCGCCTCACACTTTTGTTTTTTAACGGACTTTATTCCATCTTGGAATATGGATTTATGCCACTCTGCATCCTCTTATTTGTGCAGAGCTGGAGGACAATCTGTACCTTTATCTTTCTTATGTCTGAATATTTCGTTGTTTACTTTATATTAGTAACTAATTAGACTGTAGGAGAGGAAAATGCCGAAATTTTATCGTTTTGAGCTCAGCGATAACTTATCATATTAATTTTCCAAAGTATCGGGTGTTGATGTAGGCATAGCAAAAGAACCGTAACTGAAGGAAGACTTAACAGCAAAGTGTCTTGGACAGTCCTATTCAAGTCCCAAAGACCTTCAGTAGCAGTATCGCAACGGATGGTTGGTGCCCTGGCCCAACCTACTACTATACATATGTGTATGTATATATGGAGACCGCGAGGGCGCAGTTGTTATAATACTCATATTGGGAGATGACCCTCGATGGAGCCCGCCGCAGGGCGTTGGGAAGGGCATCCAATCCTAATTCCCCAGCTCCAACCTGTCTTTGTCTACCTTCATATTGGGGATTGATAGGGAACTATAAAGTGATATATATATATATATATATATATATATATATATATATATATATATATATATATATATATATATGTATATATATAATAGATAGATAGATAGATAGATATGTAAAAGAAAGGGATGATTAAAGAACGCAGTGGTGGTGGTGGTGGTGGCTGGTTCGTTTGGATAGCTAATGGAAGGTGCCAAACTAATCCAGTAAGAATGTGGTGGGAAACCTTGAGTTTTAGATTCTCTTTGGAACAGATGTTAACCTCATTTCTGTCTATTCTATCTATCCGTCTGCCTACTGTTGTTGACAGTAGCTCGTGTGAATAATGTAAGTGTCAGAGTCCTCTGTCATTCTATTTCAAAAGTTACATGACTTTTATATTCTGCCTGTGTGTGTGTGCCAATTTTCGCTGTTAGCCCCATTAGTAACAATCCTCGCGGTCTCCATATATATACATGCACATATGTATAGTAGTAGGTTGGGCCAGGGCACCTATCATCCGTTGCAATACTGCTGCTAAAGGTCTTTGGGATTTGAATAGGACTGTCCAAGGCACTTTGCTGTTAAGTCTTCCTTCAGTTACGGTTCTTTTTGCCCTATTAGTAACAATCCTTTTTAAGCAGCTGTGAAGGCACTTATGAATATATATCTAAGCTTGATTTTAGTTGGCCAATGTTACTGTATTGGCCTGACACAGATAATGGTTTTCGGGTGGACACAGTTTGCACTATTGGCCTGACACAGGTAATGGTTTTCGGTTGGACGCAGTTACACTATTGGCCTGACGCAGATAATGGTTTATCATGAAGCTTGCTGGCTTGACAGCAACTGCTACTACGGGGACCTGACTACCCTCTCCCTCTTTTCATCAGGTTTCTTTAAAGAAAAAGAGTTGTAATAGCCATTCCAGGAGTTGAACTCTGGACCTCGTGATTGTGAGACAATCTCTGTATCCTCTGCTAAATGGTCTTTAAGACTGCTGAGTTGACAGTGGCTATAAGGAAAATATCCTCTGCCTCAGATGACAATAGAGCTCTAGAATGAAAGCTTGGAGAGGTTTACATATTTTGTTTATAAAAAACGTAAACAAACTATGCATTCTGTAGATTAATACGTAAATACAGTGGTAAATCAATGTTAGTTACTTGTGTAGAGTCACTTATGTAAGCTATAGGACCCCTTTGGATTTGAGAATATTAAATGCTGGAGCACTCTCATTTGCAGTTACTTTGTTTTATTTTGTATTGATACTATTTTTTTTTCACCTCTACATCTTATTCTGTTTTACTATTATATTATTATATCCCCACCCTAGTCAAGTTTTATCCCTTTAAATTAAAAGTCTGTCTAGAAAACATTTATATTTTTTTCGCATAGACTAGCAAAAAGATAGTAATGATATATTTCAAGGTTATTTTACATGTTTTTTTCCATTATTTAGCTAATGAATTCTTACAGGAAAGCAGTAATAAGTTGAAAACACGAAATCATAACAATAATCTCCCTCTGGTCGTTAATTTGCTTGCAGCTCCTTCCCTATGACTTAGAACCAGTGTTTATGATACCTACTCCCTACCGTTTCCAGATTAAAGGTGCCCATACACGGTGCGATTTGGCCTTGAGGCCACCTGACAGACCTGGTTCGATCCGACCAGATTGGATCGTCTATGGGCTGGTGGTGGACCTCAGCCAGTCCATAGACGATTAATACCTTGATGCCACCTGACAGACCTGGTTCGATCCGATCGTCTATGGGCTGGTGGTGGACCTCAGCCAGTCCATAGATGATTAATACTGGTCGGATGCAACCACATCTGTCTGGTGGTCTCAAGGCCAAATCGCATTGTGTATGGGTTCCTTAACAGTGAAGATCTTCGAAGTTATCATGCTTTGACATTTCCCTTTTGTATTCCTCTCATCGCATGTCTTGGGTGAGGCCTTCCGTGTTATAATCCGGAGGGAGAGGTATCAGTGACCATCATCGAAGATTTACAGAAGGTAATAATAAGGTTCTCATATGTCCGTGTGAAACAGAGGGCTATAGCTGTATTATATATCGCCTTGGACGGCCTCCTATTTTCATCCCCGACGAGTCTTGTTCGATGAGATGCGTACACCCGATGAGTTTAATTATCGTAAGTGCCCTTAATCAAGATTGGGCCAAGGAGGGCTAATTGGCTCTTCACGCTCTGCACATTGCAATTAGAAATACATCACTTCGGTCGAGGTTCTCTCCCGCTCTTAGGCCATGGAAAACACGGTATGCAAATTCTGAAATTGCCAAACCTTCCTGATAAACTTGAATCGAATTTGCATGCGTGTGACTTTGTTTATCGCCTCTGAATAGAGAGCAACTTGTCTTTTACGCATTTTACCAAACTGTTTACCTAAACTTGAGGAAGAGAAAAATCAAACAGCCAAACATGGAAGTTGAGTTAATGAGAAACTGAAATTGAAGCAAAATATATTTCACCATTACAGCTTGTTGATGATTGCCTCATTGTTAGTATTTAAAGGTGGCGTATGTGTGTTATAGCAGTTAAGCAGAGTTGAGTAAATTGTCAAGAAAAAGTAATTTTCCCAAGCTTATTGCATCAAATGCGAGTTAAGTTTCCAATTTTGGATTTTTTTTATGAGTGTGGCACCGAGACAGTCAATTAAATTGCCCTCATCAGTAAAGGCCCGGGCACGATGAAAACATTAAGACGAAGAAAAAGTAAAAGGTTAAGGACAAGGCAGAGAGGAGGTAATGATACACAATAGGAAAAGGACAGGCTGAGATAAAACTCGAAGTATTGATGACCTAGAAATAAGGCAGGATTAGGCCCTGAGATAACGATAGAACCGTTTTTTGAAGGAAGATAGGTCATAAGAATTAGGAAAGACAGAAGGGGGAAGAGAGAGGCATGAATTCACTTTGACTCCAGAAGGGAAATGAAGAAGCGGCTGTTTTGTTCATCGCCTGCTAACCCTTGCTCACTCAGCAAGCTAATTGAGGTTTGGTTATGAATAAGTCACAATCCGGAGCCGTAATTCATAAACAAGAGAAGAAGGCAAGAAATTTGCATTGTCTCCTCAGATTTTTTTTCTTTTTGGTTGGCTGAAATTTAAAGCTTGATTTATGATGTGTGTTTGTTCGTGTGTATATATGTGTTTGTGTTTGTGTGTGTGATTGTTGATATTGCAAGCTTCATTTGATTACATAAAGGTTTTTAATGTTTTTAAAAGCTTTAGATGGAAATAAGAATAAGGATTACAGTACTTGCGTAAGTGAATGAATAAGCATGCAAATAAGATTTTATGATAAGTAAAATACGCAGATTGTGTAAGAGGAATACGTGCTCACAAAGCAGTACTTGGACAAGTAAGTAAGTGCCCAGGCCCGATGAGGGCGTTTTTTTTTTTTTTTTTTTTTTTTTTTTTTTTTCACAATCAATAAAAAAAAATACTTGAAAATAATCGGATTTGCTTGCAATTAAGGAAATGTAACTTTCTGTCAAAGAGGTTCTCTTGTCTTGTTTTACAAGACTACATTCTGAAATTCCTTTTCTTACTGTAGAAAGCATTTCTATCAGAGTATGAATGGCTATTTCATTGATGGTCAAAAAAGTATTCCAGCTTTATAAAAAAAAAATAATGTAAATAAAAAATAGGGAGGAAATCATTACTTTTGATTAAAATTCCCCCCCCCCCAAAAAAAAAATAGGAATTCAATATTTTCTCAATTGCTTTGAATTTATTTATTTTTTATTATTATTGTTTAACAGTGTATGTGACTGTCATGCTGTAATTATACATGACGAATGAGGGGTACATGCTGTGATTGTTATTTGGTACTTTGGTATAATTTGCGTCGAGAACACCAAACACATTCTTACTGCGCACTTATTATTGTATTGCAGCATGAAGACATTCTGCATCATTATCTCGGCTGCTTTGTCATACAGCGGCGTTCTCTGTACTTCGGATGACACTAGAGAGATACCGTTGAACATGACAAAACTGATCTGAGAAGAGTCGCGTTCGGGACAGGTGCGAATACTGTACACATGACAAAACTGATCTGAGAAGAGTCGCGTTCGGGACAGGTGAGAATACTGCACACCGGCTTGCCGTTAAAGACAGAACTGGTCACGGAGGTTGTTCCGATTTTACGTCACGGATTCCCTTTTCAACCAAGGGCTAGGACGGTTGCCTTCTTGCAAAGGACTTGTTTTGGCAGATGTAATCGTTACCCTGAGTGCATGCCGATGCTAAGCTCAGACTGTGACGGGGTGCGAACCCTCGACCTGACGCCTCAGAGTCGCAGACGCTACCGTTTGAGCCACGGTGACTACTAAGAAGTGGCCACAGAGGTATTGCCCAGATATTACAAAGCCTCAATATTGGAGTTGAAAAATGGGCTAAATTCTTTTGAATAAAAATATTAATTATAATTTTATTTGCTTTGTACAAGAGAATTCCAAGAAGACATGTTTGCAGTATATGAGGGTTGCAATCGGACATTTATTGGCCTATTCGACGACAGTTGCAAATAGACAAATTTGACCTCATGGAAGACCATGCTTTGAAAGGTATTGTTTTACTATTGGCCTGACACGTTAATGGCGTAGCCATTAAGCCTGTTGAGTTGACAAGGGCTTACCAAGGTAGGAACGCCATTATCCTGGCGTGATTAGACAGTCATTTAATCTCACCTTGAGGTAATTTGAATTAGATTTTATATTAATCCATAACTTAACCTAACCTAACCTGCATCCAGTGATGATTTAAAATCAATTTTATCATCCTGGAAATCCGAACGCGATTTTATATTACTCCCTAATCGAACTTAATATACCCTACCTTTCTCTTACCTACCCAAAGCTCCCCTCCCAGAGGTCATTTGGAATCAATTTCATCACCTTTTGGTAATGTGAACGAAGTTTTAAGTTACTGTCAAGTAAGAAAAGTTAAAGTTGAACAAGAAGTATACTGTAATTGCCCTATCATACTATTATTAGATTTTATAATGCTCACGATACTGAGAATTCACCATTCCACTCCTTATCAACCCATGACATCGTTTTGAATTCACAATTTCACTCCTTATCAACCCTTGACATCGTTTTGAATTCATCATTTCACTCCTTATCAACCCATGACATCGCTTTGAATTTATAATTTCACTCCTTATCAACCAATGACAGCGTTTTGAATTCACAATTTCACTCCTTATCAAGCCATGACATCGTTTTGAATTCACCATTTCACTCCTTATCAACCCTTGACATCGTTTTGAATTCACCATTTCATTCCTTATCAACCCTTGACATCGTTTTGAATTCACCATTTCACTCCTTATCAACCCTTGACATCTTTTAGAATTCATCATTTCACTCCTTATCAACCCTTGACGTCGTTTTGAATTCATCATTTCACTCCTTATCAACCCATGACATCGTTTTGAATTTATAATTTCACTCCTTATCAACCCTTGACATCGTTTTGAATTCACCATTTCACTCCTTATTAACCCATGACATCGTTTTGAATTCACCATTTCACCTCTTATCAACCCATGACATCGTTTTGAATTCACCATTTCACTCCTTATCAAGCCATGACATCGTTTTGAATTCACCATTTCATTCTTTATCAACCCTTGACATCGTTTTGAATTCACCATTTCATTCCTTATCAACCCTTGACATCGTTTTGAATTCACCATTTCACTCCTTATAAACCCATGACATTGTTTTGAATTCACCATTTCACTCCTTATAAACCCATGACATTGTTTTGAATTCACCATTGCACTCCTTATCAACCCTTGACATCGTTTTGAATTCACCATTTCACTCCTTTGCAACCCATGACATCGTTTTGAATTCACCATTTCACTCCTTATAAACCCATGACATCGTTTTGAATTCACCATTTCACTCCTTATAAACCCATGACATTGTTTTGAATTCACCATTTCACTCCTTATAAACCCATGACATTGCTTTGAATTCGCCATTGCACTCCTTATCAACCCATTACATCGTTTTGAATTCACCATTTCACTCCTTAACCCTTGGCATCGTTTCGAATTCACCGTTTCACTCCTTATCAACCCTTGACATCGTTTTGAATTCACCATTTCAGTCCTTATCAACCCATGACATCGTTTTGAATTCACCATTTCACTCCTTATCAACCCTTGACATCGTTTTTTATTCACCATTTCACTCCTTATCATCCCTTGACATCGCTTTGAATTCACCATTTCACTCCTTATCAACCCATGACATCTTTTTGAATTCACCATTTCACTCCTTATAAACCCATGACATCGTTTTGTATTCACCATTTCACTCCTTATAAACCCATGACATTGTTTTGAATTCACTATCTCACTCCTTATAAACCCATGACATTGTTTTGAATTCACCATTGCACTCCTTATCAACCCTTGACATCGTTTTGAATTCACCATTTCACTCCTTATCAACCCATGACATCGTTTTTAATTCGCCATTTCACTCCTTATCAACCCCTGACATCGTTTTGAATTCACCATTTCACTCCTTATCTTGACATCATTTTGAATTCACCATTGCACTCCTTATCAACCCATGACATCGTTTTGAATTCAACATTTCACTCCTTATCAAACCATGACATCGTTTTTGATTCACCATTTCACTCCTTATCAACCCTTGACATCGTTTTGAATTCACCATTTCACTCCTTATCAACCCATGACATTGTTTTGAATTCACCATTTCACTCCTTATAAACCCATGACATTGTTTTGAATTCACCATCTCACTCCTTATAAACCCATAACATTGTTTTGAATTCACCATTGCACTCCTTATCAACCCTTGATATCGTTTTGAATTCACCATTTCACTCCTTATCAACCCATGACATAGTTTTTAATTCACCATCTCACTCCTTATCAACCCCTGACATCGTGTTGAATTCACCATTTCACTCCTTATCATGACATCGTTTTGAATTCACCATTGCACTCCTTATCAACCCATGACATCGTTTTGAATTCACCATTTCACTCCTTATCAAACCATGACATCGTTTTTAATTCACCATTTCAGTCCTTATCAACCCATGACATTGTTTTGAATTCACCATTTCACTCTTTATCAACCCTTGACATCGTTTTGAAATCACCATTTCACTCCTTATCAACCCATGACACCGTCTTGAATTCACCATTTCACTCCTTATCAAACCATGACATCGTTTTTTATTCACCATTTCACTCCTTATCAACCCATGACATCGTTTTGAATTCACCTTTTCACTCATCAACCCATGACATCGTTTTTAATTCACCATTTCACTCCTTATCAACCCCTGACATCGTTTTGAATTCACCATTTCACTCCTTATCAACCCATGACATTGTTTGGACAGTCACTGATGAAATATCAAGATTTTCTGGAATTACTTATTTATGTCTATTTCTCATCTGGAAATAGTCCTTTGAGCGCGTCATATAGTTCCAATGCTGAGTGTTAATGACAGGATTCAATTGGGGTATATTCCAGGAATCTAATGGCCAATATTCCAGTTCTGGAATGTTTAGACGTTTTTTTAATTGTTTAGAGAGGTTTAAACATCGTCTCTCACATATATTTTTATTGCTCCATCCGAACATTATTCCAAAAATACGTTAATAATTTTGTATATATTTAGTAAATATTATTATTAGTGTACTAGAGGTAGGTACTAACTTTGCAATAATAATAATAATAATAATAATAATAATAATAATAATAATAATAATAATAATAATAATAATAATAATAATATTTACACTAATAATAATAATAATAATAATAATAATAATAATAATAATAATAATAATAAAATAATAATACATATACTCATATACACATGGCCTCATTCCCCCTTGTAAGGGGGGTGACCGAGCCAAGAAACGCGCATTCCCCACGATCCACACACACCTCAACCACTCCTCTTACTCCTTGGGGATAAAAGGGAGGGGATTAAGAATAATTTCTTCGTGTTCCCCTGCGTGTCGTAAGAGTCGACTAAATTGGACGGAGCTGGGGGACTGGGAATCTCCTCCTCTGTATTTTTTCATCCTACGAATGTCCAAGAGAATAATAATAATAATAATAATAATAATAATAATAATAATAATAATAATAATAATAATAATAATAATAATAATAATGATGATGATGATGACAAATGATGACTTTGTCACTAATATAATACTAATAATAATAATAATAGTAATAATAACAATAACAATCCACATCGCAATATATTTATTATCTTTAGATCCTCTTATGGTACCTAAAAAGTTCCGACTTTAACTCTTACAGCGGCTGTTTTTACCAGAACTTCTTGGAATTGGATTTAAAGAAAAGAAATTTTTGGCTTCCTTTATGTGGTAACAACTGACAACTGAGCGTTGTTAGTGAGTACATCAATGGCTGTTTGAGGTTTTTGGTGTTTTCACACAAGCTCGAATTTCGTTAAGGACAAAACTTACTTTGTCAGAAGTCATGAAAAAATGATAGCAGCTAAAACAGTGTGTGTGTGTGTGTGTGTGTGTGTGTGTGTGTGTGTGTGTGTGTGTGTGTGTGTGTGTGTGTGTGTGTAAGGATTTTTTTCACTTATTGCAGAAATAAATATATACATCAGTATTTCCCTTGGTATAGCATGCTGGAAATAAGTATTAATTTTTTCCCCCAAAACAATGACATACTTTTTTTTTTTCCCACGGAAAAAAATAACTGTCTAAAATTCCTGGTCTAAAATCTCTATTGATATGTAGCGAGAATAAGTTCCTATATAATAGTATCAGATATAATGTCTTCAAACTTACCTAGTTGTCTATTATAGAACCTTACCATTTACATTATTTTTCCCCCTTTATTTCTGATTTCCTTGTCCCCCCCTGAAGTATGCTGTGTATGGTCAACAGGTATGTCTTGTGAAATCAGGCTGATAGGTGTATTGCCTTTTTTTTTCACGGGGCAACAGGTGTGGTGACAGGTATATATAGGGTGTAATTACCTGGTCAGTGATCAACAGCCCCTGTTGCTGTTACCTTAATTGGCATGATTTGTTGCCCTTGTCTCTCGTAATCATTGGTTGATGGTTATTCACCACGACGGCCTTAAGGTTTAAAAGAGTTCAGTTCCGGTTTTACGTCACAGACTCCCTTTTCAACCAAGGGCTAGGACGGGTGCCTTCTGCCGAAGGACTTGTTTTGACAGATGTAGTCGTTACCCTGAGTGCATGCCCTTGCTAACCTTAGACCGTGACGGGGCGCGAACCCTCGACCTGACGCCTCAGAGTCGCGGACGCTACCGTTTGAGCCAGGGTGACTACTTAAGGTTTAAAAGAGTGATGAGGGAAATTTTTTAGATTTTTTTTTTAGTAAAATATTAAAATACGTCATTAATAAATGTTAATGAAAAAAAAGGTATGTTAATATTTTTGTAGGGTGCAGGGAACAAATCATACGTCCCATATAGATAGTCATGAAAACGACATATATTTAGATGTTTGTTAAAGATTGCTAGGAAGGTTGTATGGATTCCTTATAGACAGTATTGTAAAAGTAAGGTTTGGTTACTTTTAAAATCTCTATTTTTTATAGAAAAAATATATATTTCAAATGTGAATTATATCTATCAATAGTTATAGAAAATGTATTTATGTTTTTTTAAAGATTGCCAAAGTAAAAATGAATTAAAGATAGTTCAGAAAAAATACTTAATAGCTTATTTTTGTTTTTGAAATCTATATTGAATGAATAATATCTTTTTATGAAAAACCTTTGGTATCTTTAGATATGTAAGTGTGTATTTTTGCGTATCTATGGTCACGTTCACGTGTTGTTGTGTTCGTTTTCGTTATTACCTGTTTGTTTAGAGAAAATAAAATTAAGGAAGTTATTAAATCACCAAAAAAGGACACGATGTTAAATAACAAAACTAAGTCGAAAGAAATATACAAAATCTTGTCTTTCACATATCTTTTGTGTGTGCGTGTGTCTGTGTCTGTGTATGTGTGTGTGTGTGTGTGTGTGCGTGCGTGCATGTGTGTATGTATGTGTGTGTGTGTGTGTGTGTGTGTGTGTGTGTGTGTGTGTGTGTGTGTGTGTGTGTGTGTGTGTGTGTGTGTGTGAATTCTAGCGTTATTTCAACTAACGTGTCAAGAAAGACTCGCATCGGAAAACACTTAAAATGTTTATTATCAAGAAATAAAACTGTTAATGATTATATAGAATCGAAAAAAAATATTTTAAGGTTTTGAAAAAGTCTTATCCTGGATATAAAATGTCTAAGATAAAAAATAAAACCATTAAATGTATAGAACCGAAAAATGGTAAATGATTCTTAGGCACACAAAAAAAAAAATATATTAAAAAAAATATCGAGTTTTTTTGGCGTTTATTATTCTTATATTTTTATCTACTTATTTTTCGTATTTATTTATTTCAATTCTATGTAGTCACCGTGGCTCAAGCGGTAGCGTCCGCGACTCTGAGGCGTCAGGTTGAGGGTTCGCGCCCCGTCACGGTCTGAGATTAGCAAGGGCATGCACTCAGGGTAACGATAACATCTGCCAAAACAAGTCCTTCGCAATTAGGCAATCGTCCTAGCCCTTGGTTGAAAAGGGAGTCCGTGACGTAAAACAGGAACATTTATTTCAAATCTATAGCTGCCGCGAGTGAAATGGTAATAAAGTTTTAATATTTATGAAAATGAAATTGTTCATTCATTCATTCATTTACCTTGGCTGTTTCCCCCTTTAATTGGGGGGTAGCCGACATCAAGAAAGGAAAACAAATAGGGGGATTACTTTGCTCTATGGGCAATGACGAGGGAGCTAGCGACCGTTCAGATGGTACTGCTGGAGTGCCACAGCCCATCCTCCCGGCTCTTCCACAACCTGTGTCGCTTCACAGCTGCCAGCTCCTCCTACTGCCCCTACCACAGGGCTACCTCTGTAAGATGCAGCCCCGTGGTAACAGCAGATGCCCATCAGAGCCGCGTCACAATCGCTCGCCACTCATTCCTATTCCTAGCACGCTCGCTTGCTTCCCTCACATCCATCCTCCTATCATTCAGGGCTCTCCTTACTCCATCCATCCATCCAAACCTAGGCCTCCCTCTAGCATGAAAATAACTGAAAGACTAAATTCGACCAAAATAAAATGAATTAAAATTTTAGAATTACTTTTGAGAGAATTGAAAAGTTTAAAAAAAGAATAATACAAATATTGACTTTTTTTTTTATTGCGACACCAGGACGAGCCAAAAAAATAATAAAATAAAACAACCCTCATCGGGCCTGGGCACGAGAAATACATAAATTAAAGAGAAACAGAGATGGAGAGTGTAATGACTTGTCAGAAGTGAAGGGATAATAAAAGATGTGTAATGAATATCCAAGAATATTCAGTGTAGCTGTAGGCATAGAAAAAGAACCGTAACTGAAGAAAGACTTAACATCGAACTGTCCTGGACAGTCCTATTTAAGTTTAAAAAACCTTCAGCTGTAGTATCAGGAAAATAATTATGAATTAAGAATTAAAAAATGAATGCATTATGAAATAAAAAAGGTGAGAAAGTATTATATAATAAAAAAGTCATTAAATAAAGAAAAATAAATTAAGTAATAGAATCCAAAAAGGCCAAACCACTTAAAAGTCCCCAAAAATCCATACCACATTAAAAGTCCCCAAAGGCCATACCACTTAATATGTCCCAAAAGGCCAAACAACTTAAAAAGTCCCAAAAAGCCATACCACTTAAAAAGTCCCAAAAAAAGCCATACCACTTAAAAAGTCCCAACACTTTTATTCCACAAAGTTGAAAGAGAATCCATTCTTTCATTATGCAGATATGCCAATATCCCCCCTCAAAAAAAAAAAAAAAAAAAAAAAAAAAAAAAAAAAAACTCATTTCCACCTATTTACAACAAAAGTACATTAAAGAGGACTGTAAATAGAGATGTTATGATGCCCATTTTACTGCCAAAGACTCATAAAATCTTAAAAAAAAGCGTTTGACATCGCGCTGAGGTCTGAACGAATTAACTGCCCGAGTCATAAAGACTTAAAAAAATCGTTTGACATCGCTCTGAGGCCTGGACGACCGACCGATAATAAATGGCAGTTTGGTGGTTTGGGGTAGATATTGTAGTCTAATTATGTAGTCACCGTGGCTCAAGCGGTAGCGTCCGCAACTCTGAGGCGTCATCAGGTCGAGAGTTCGCGCCCCGTCACGGTCTGAGGTTAGCATGGACATGCACTCAGGGTAACGATTACACCTGTCAAGACAAGCCTTTCGCGAGAAGGCAACCGTCCTAACCCTTGGTAGAAAAAGGGAATCCGTGACGTAAAACCGGAACATTCTAGTCTTAATTATATGACACTCCTTTAGAGTCTTGAAAGATGTCTTGGGGTCGTCTTTTATATTCGCACTCGCGCTACACCTTACACAAGAGATCGAGTGTGTTTTTTTCTGTTTTTTTTTCTTTTCTTTCGGAAATGGGTACTCACATGCATAACTTTAAATGCGGACTTTACAAGACTTATTTTTTTTTCTCTGTGCAAGTGCGCGATACAGTTTGAAAGAGAGACATTTTAGTTCGTTTGATGAAGGAGAGTCTGCAATGTCAGCCTTTATCGTTTTTTTTTCTCTTCCATGGGACAGGTGCTTGTAAGCATAACTTGACATGCGGATTGCATCAACTTTTTTTTCTTTATTTTCTTTATTTTTTTTTTGGCGCGCGCGCGCGATATCGTTAACGAGAGAGTTGAAGTAGGTCTGTCTAGCGACGTATTTCCTTCAGGGTATTGACACAAGTAGACAAAGCTTCTCATGCGGACAGTACCACAAGTGCTTTTTTCTACGTGCAAGCACGTGGAATCATTCACAAGAGAGCGAAATACGTTTGCTCTGTGTAGGAAGATATACATGCTGTCTTTTTTTTTTATTTTTATTAATATTTGTTTTTTCCTTGGGAAAAAGTTTTACTGTAGTCTGCCAAAGTTTTACACACCGTCACGGTCTGAGGTTAGCAAGGGCATGCACTCAGGATAACAATTAATCTGCCAAAACAAGTCCTTCACAAGAAGGCAACCGTCCTAGCCCTTAGTAGAAAAGGGAGTCCGTGACGTAAAACCGGAATAGCAGAATTGCTTCTCTATCGGCTAATGCGCGCGAGATTTTGTTTCAAAGATTTAAACAAGTTCGTCATGTGTAGGAGAATATGTGCTCTTTTTGTTCTTCTTTTTCTTTTCTTTAGGGAGGAGTAATAATATATGGGAGCTGACATGCGGACCGTGCCACAGGCATTCCAGATTTATGATTAATACACAAAATACAAACGAAAGTCGGTGTGGTTTCTATATGATTGCGGAAAATTTACTAGCTGTAAATGTCTCTTCTCAGAGTAGTCTCCGTGGCTCAAACGGTAGCGTCTGCGACTCTGAGGCGTCAGGTCCAGGGTTCGCGCCTCGTCACGATCTGAGGTTAGCAAGGGCATGCACTCAGGGTAACGATTACATCTGCCAAAACAAGTCCTTCGCAAGAAGGCAACCGTGACGTAAAACCGGAACAGATGTCTCTTCTCAGGCCGAATTATATCACCATGTTCTGTTGTCACTATTTTTACTTATGCTATGACTGATTGATTTGTAAAAGTTTACTTTTACAAAAGTCAATTAAATTGTAATTTACAATTAATAAAGTGAAGAATAAAGTGAAGAATAACAATATTTAAAACTTACTACAAAGCTTTGCGAATTCTGTATGTCTAGTACAGTGGTAACGCGCTGGCTTCACATTCACGAGGTCGAAAGATCGGTTCCCGTCCAAGACCGAGAGTTTAAGCTGTTTACTGGCAGGTACTGCTGTGGTTGGGCACCACAGTGGGGTGTTGGGGCTTGCCCCGGCTGACGAATACCCATTGTATTGTAATGGAAATAAAGGTTTATTATTATTATTATTATTATTATTATTATTATTATTATTATTATTATTATTATTATTATTATTATTATTATTATTATTATTATTATCATCATCATCATCATCATCATCATCATCATCATCATCATTATTATTATTATTATTATCATCATTATTATTATTATTATTATTATTATTATTATTAGTATTAGTATTAGTATGTAGAGTAAGCATTTATATGTCAAAGGAAGCGCTTGCAGGCATAAGTCTCCATTTACAGTTGTTGGCATAATAATAGAACAAAGGAACTACTTTGGAAGACGACTCTCAGGAAATAAGTTTTGATACTGTCTGTAGCAGTTAATGACATCTTTATCTGTTTGGTAGTGCCGCTGCTCTGGGAAATGTAAGTTGAACGTTATTTTGAGGTAGGCTACTTGATGACTTAATCTACTCTCTTCCTTGTCCCCCAAACCGTCTTTTATGTCTTGCAGTGTGTGTGATTACCTAATTGATTACCTAATTGTGTTTACGGGAAAGAGCCCAAAGCTCGTATCTTCCCGTCTCCTGATCGGTTCCATTTTTAGACTTAGTGATACTTATCATACCTGTCCTTAAAACTATGGATTGAGGTAGCATTAACTACCTCCTCGCTTAGCGAATTCCAATTATCAACTACTCTTACACTGAAAAAGTATTTCCTTACATCCTGCAAACAAGTTTTCTTCCGAAGCTTCAAACTATGACCTCTAGTTCTAGAGCCAGCCATATCGAAATATCGATCCCTATCCACTCTATCATAACCATGAAGGAATTTAAAGACTGTGTGTGTGTGTGTGTGTGTGTGTGTGTGTGTGTGTGTGTGTGTGTGTGTGTGTCTGTGTATGTGTGTGTTGTGTGTGTGTGTGTGTGTGTGTGTGTGTGTAGAGAGAGAGAGAGAGAGAGAGAGAGAGAGAGAGAGAGAGAGAGAGAGAGAGAGAGAGAGAGAGAGAGAGAGAGAGAGAGAGAGAGAGAGAGAGAGAAATAATAATAATAATACTAATGATAATAAACCTTTATTTCCATTATACAATGGGTATTCGTCTGCCGGGGCAAGCCCCAACCCCCCACTGTGGAGCCCAACCACAGCAGTAACCTGCAAGTAAACAGCTTAAACTCTCGGTCTTGGACGGGAACCGATCTCTCGACCTCGTGAATGCGAAGCCAGCCCGTTACCACTGTACTAGCCAGAGGCTAGCACAGTGAGAGAGAGAGAGAGAGAGAGAGAGAGAGAGAGAGAGAGAGAGAGAGAGAGAGAGAGAGAGAGAGAGAGAGAGAGAGAGAGAGAGATAACCTGCAGCATCTAATTTAATAAGTTGTCTGAAGAGGCTTAGTGGGGGAAGGGGAGAGAGAATGGGGAGGTTCTCTTTATATCGTTAGGAACTCCGCCAGTTCTACATATCTGCCATAGGGTGGAACTTGACGTAATGGCAGAACACCCACATTAATCATGGGCTTTTTGAGAATAACCACCACGAATATGGGTCGAAGTCATTAACTACCCGTCACTTGCTCAGGGGAAAGTGTGTTAGGCTCCTCTTTTTTTTTTTTTTTTTTTTTTTTTTTAAGTGCAACACTTTTATTTGGGTCATATACCGTGGCTCAAACGGTAGCGTCGGCGACTCTGAGGCATCAGGTCGAGGGTTCGCGCACCGTCACGGTCTGAGGTTAGCAAAGGACATGCACTCAGGGTAACGATTACATCTGCCAAAACAAGTCCTTCGCAAGAAGGCAACCGTCCTAGCCCTTGGTTGAAAAGGGAGTCCGTGACGTAAAACCGGAATAACATGCTATCGTTGTCGCAAGGGCACTCGGCGATACGAGGGAGAAGGTATTAGCATCTAGTATGATGGCCCCTGTCAAGTCAGCATGGCTAGTGAGTACATCCTCAGTGGCATGATCTCTCTGGTGGAAAGGAATCATCATTGAGTTTACACTTTTGATTTCGGAAAAATATCCGTGGCTCATATATGATTAAGTCTCATATCCATTGTGGCTCTCGACAATATTTTATTGATGCAACATTCACATTTTATTGACAATATTGTTAGCAAGCGCATGCACTCAGGGTAACGATTACACCTGCCAAAACAAGTCCTTCGCAAGAAGGCAACCGTCCTAGCCCTTGGTAGAAAAGGGAGTCCGTGACGCAAAACCGGAACAACATTGTTGATACATAATTGCATATTCATAAATTATGTCATTCTGGTTTACTTTTATTTTTAGTTTTATGTTATTGTCATGGAGGAAAACAAAACATGCTGTCTGTTTGCATTACTTGCCATGCAAACAGGAATATTACCGTTTGAGTGTTTACATACGCATTTCTGTGGGAGAGACGCTTGTAGGTTGGTAGATAAGTAGGTAAGAAGGAAGGTGGGGAGAGAGAGAGAGAGAGAGAGAGAGAGAGAGAGAGAGAGAGAGAGAGAGAGAGAGAGAGAGAGAGAGAGAGAGAGAGAGAGAGAGAGAGAGAGAGAGAGAGAGAGAGAGAGACTCGGACTGTATCAGTCATCTTCTGTCTTAGCATTAATAATTGAGAGAGAGAGAGAGAGAGAGAGAGAGAGAGAGAGAGAGAGAGAGAGAGAGAGAGAGAGAGAGAGAGAGAGAGAGAGAGAGAGATACGTTCTATATCAGTCATCTCCTGTCGTAGCATTAATCATTTTTCGTCAGGTAGATGATATGCATATCTTTGTTACTAATGAGTTGAAAAATTGTTCATGCTCGCGCCGTGCTCAGGTCGAAGCGAATTAAAATGCTCCTTCTTTTAAGATAGGGACGATCACCGCACGCCATAAATCACTCTCCAAAGAGGTGTTTCAAGATAGGAGCTAATGGAGAAGACGATGAAGAAGAATGTACCTCATAGAAATGAGGCCAGAGAAAAATGAAAAGTAAATGAATGGAATTAAAGGATAGAAGTGAAAAGAGATGAAGCAGTGTGATTCTTAACCTGGGGGTTATTGGCATACCGCAGATGCCCCCAAAGGGGTCCATACGAAAGAAGAAGGACATAGTGAAACCAATTTTAAGGGAAAATTATTATTTTATTTTTTGTGATTGTATCTACATTGTTTCTGTCGTTTTTATAATACCAATATAGCGTTAGGAACTTTGCAACACTTTAAATATTTTGTCTCCGTGGCAAAATGGTAGCGTCCGCGACTCTGAGGCGGCAGGTCGAGGGTTCGCGCCCCGTCTCGGACTGAGGTTAGTAAGGGCATACACTCAGGGTAGCGATTACATCTGCCAAAACATGTCCTTCGCAAGAAGGCAACCGTCCTAGCCCTTAGTTGAAAAGGGAGTTCGTGACGTAAAACCGAAACCAACCGCCATAATTTCAGAGCACCTTTATTCTCAGCTGTTTTTCCCACATTTATATGGGATCGCTATGTCTCACCAGACTGTTGGAGAATAGTACTGGATATGGGCTCAGATATACGGCCAGATCCCAGGTTCTTGCGTCAGATTTATCCATTATCCTGGCTTGGGACTAACACAAGTTGAGCTGGCTTGCTCCTCCTTTGGATGGATTTAGAATGTGTAAATCATTAGATTCGTAAAGGGGGGTTTACACGGTCAAACGGTTCGTTGAACGCGGTTCGACAGACAAGTGTTTGAAGTGATGTTCGAACGTGTGAACGGAGGTATTTGGTTGTCGAACGCGCTTGTCAAACGCGTTCGACAACCAAATACTCCGTTCACACGTTCGAACGTCACTTCAAACTCTTGTCTGTCGAACCGCGTTCGACGAACCGTTTGACCGTGTAAACCCCCCTTTAGATGGAATGCTCGAGAGTCTACCAGGAGAGATGCATTGGGTAGTTTTTTCCCCCAATTAATGAATTGAGGTAATTATGAATGGGTGATCGGGGGGGGGGGGGTGTGAATATGACCACTTATTTTCCTCGCAGCGGGACAGGGACAAGTTGCTCCTCCTAAGTGCACATGGGCAAAAACTTGCCCTTCGCTGCTGTGTCTGTCTGTCTTTTGATGATGATAAATGGGGTGTCATATCTCTGGCTGATGGAATTGCTGTTGGGGGAGGCGAAGTCTTTATGTGATTAGATAATGATAGTGATATTAGTAAGAATAATATGGAGAATGATAATAATGATACTACTACTACTACTTCTAGTACTACTACTACTACTGCTGCTGCTGCTGCTAAAAATAATAATAATAATAATGATACTACTACTACTACTACTACTACTACTACTACTACTACTACATAATAATAATAATAATAATAATAATAATAATAATAATAATAATAATAATAATAATAATGATACTACTACTATACTACTAATAATAATGATAATGATAATAATAATAATAATAATAATAATAATAATAATAATAATGATAATAATAATAATAATAATAATAATAATAATGCTACAGCTACTACTGCTGATAATAATAATAATAATAATAATAATAATAATAATAATAATAATAATAATAATAATAATATTATTATTATTATTATTATTAATAATAATAATAATAATAATAATAATAATAATATTATTATTATTATTATTATTATTATTATTAATAATAATAATAATAATAATAATGATGATGATGATAATTGTGATGATGATGATGATAAGGAAAAGAGGAAAAATGATTATTATTATTATTATTATTATTATTATTATTATTATTATTATTATTATTATTATTATTATTATTATTATTATTATTACTATTATATTTATTATTATTATTACTACTACTACTACTACTACTACTACTACTACTACTACTACTACTACTACTACTACTACTACTACTATCCAAGTTAACTCATTGCGTGTAATGAGTGCTTTAGATGTGTGGGGCTATTGTGACAGAGCCGTATCTACACTAGCTCCGGTTTTGATAAAGGCAAAATACCTTCTCCGCAATTATCTTGTGAAAGAAAAATTATTATTATTATTATTATTATTGTTGTTGTTGTTGTTATTAATATTATTATTATTATTATTATTATTATTATTATTATTATTATTATTATTATTATTATTATTATTATTATTATTATTATTATTATTATTATTATTATTATTATTAATTATTATAATTATTATTATTATTATTATTATTATTATTAATGGATGTGCGTTAGGAGATTGTAGGCTTGCGTGTCCTGTACTTCCGCCAAAGTAATATCTTTTTGACAAAAAAGGAAAGAAAATGAAAGAAAACTCCTCCTGTTATTGACTACAAAGGGAAAAAATAAATAAAATAAATTAATAATAATAATAATAATATATATAATGATAATAATTATAGTAATGATAATGATGACAATAATAATGATAATAATTATATAATAATAATAATAATAATAATAATAATAATAATATATAATTATAATTATAGCTCTACTACTACTGTTACTACTACTACTACTACTGCTACAACTACTACTACTACTAATGATAATAATAATACTAATCATAATAATAATAATAACAATAACAACAATAATAATAATAATAATAATAATAATAATAATAATAATAATAATAATAATGATAATAATTATAATAATAAGAAAAAGAAGGAGAAGAAGGGAGAGGAAGAAATTATGGTGTGACGTTGAAAACGAGAGGAAAATAAATTCTCACTATCTATCTATCAATCTATCTATCTATCTATCTATTTATCTATTTATCTATCTATCTATTTATCTATCTATCTATCTTTATATCTATCTATCTATCTTTATATCTATCTATCTATTTATCTATATCTATCTATCTCTATCTATCTATCTATTTATCTATATCTATCTATTTATCTATCTATCTATCTATCTATCTATCTATCTATCTATCTATTTATCTCTATCTTTCTATCTATCTGTCTGTCTATCTATAGATAGACAGATAGATAGATAGATAGATAGATAGATAGATAGATAGATAGATAGACTTGTAGAAGGAAATATTGAGCCTTACGTGTACTCCAGTCGTATGAATAAAATAGTAAGGACAAAATCAGGAAGAAAATATCGACTTCTTATTGATGTACCAGAGGAAAAAGAAAAAAAAAATTATATGGATTCGGTTTTACGTCACGAACTCCCTTTTTCTACTAAGGGCTAGGACGGTTGCCTTCTTACAGAGGGCTTGTTTTGGCAGATGTAATCGTTACCCTGAGTGTATGCCCTTACTAACCTCAGTCCCAGTTATTCACAGTATTCACTACTTATTACAGTGGTCACCGTGGTAGAGTGGTAACGTTCGCGACTGTGATTCGTCGGGTCGTGGGTTCCCGGCCACCCACGGTCTGAGGTTAGAATAGGCCTTCACTTTCGGTAACGGTAGCACCTGCCAAAGCCAAAATATTTTGCAAGAGGGCATCGTCTTAGCCCTTAGTAAAAAAGGGTGTCCGTGACTTAAAACCGATCACATTCTCTGG
>JAXCGZ010012280.1:0-2500 GCA_037179515.1 Halocaridina rubra | reverse complement strand
ATTCACCACGATCCACATACACATCTCAACCACTCCTCTCAGCTCCTTGGGATAGAGGGTTGCCACGTCTCCCCCCTTCCACCCTGCTTGGGTCACCCACAAGGTAGGTGGGCAAGGGTATTCTACAATGAGTCCCGACAGCCGCAGCTGGTTTACCCCCACCGCTTCATCAAATGGCAACTCCCCTCACACCCGTCCACCACAGTTCACTGAGCTAGCAGGTGCGAGCAATCCCTTTGGGCCGCGTCATATATGCACAATCTTCCTCCACTCATTCCTATCTCTTGCACGCACTCTTCCCTGTTCCACTGACATTCCACGTGCATTCAGTGCTCTTTTCACGCCATCCATCCATCTCATTCTAGGTCTCCCTCTTAACCTAACTCCAATCACTTCTGCACTCCACACTCTCTTCACTAATCGTTCATTACTCATCCTTTCCATGTGTCCAAACCATCTCAACACTTTCTGATCTAACCTATCCGACAGCTTCATTCCAACACCCGTTCTCTGCCTGACATCCTCATTTCTTACTCTATCTATTCTAGATACACCAATCATACCTCTCAAACACCTCATCTCCATTACATTCAACTTGTTTCTTTCATCCTCTCTTGCATTCCAAGTCTCTGCTCCATACAATGCTGTCGGCACAATCACACCTTCATATATCCTTCTCTTTGCTTTCATTCCCAAATATCTATTTCTCATTACACTTTTCAACCCACCTAGACATTTACTAGCTTCCATCACTCTGTGATTTACCTCTACATCCACTCGTCCACTCCTTGATACATGTGACCCCAGATACTTAAAACTCTCAACTTCTTCAAGCAACTCCCCATTCACTCCTACATTCAATCTGCCAACATTAACACTCCTCGTGCATCTCATGACTTTACTTTTACCAATATTCACGCGCAACTTCCTTCTTTCACACACACTAATAAACTCAGTCACCAAATGATTCAATTCATTTTCAGTATCAGCCACCAGTACAGTATCATCCGCAAATAGCAACTGACTCAATTTCCACAACCTTCCCTCCTCATCCACTAGTTCCAAGCCTCTGTCTAATACTCTTTCATTTACTTCCCTTACCACTCCATCCATATACACATTAAACAACCATGGCGACATTACACAACCTTGACGTAACCCAACATTCATCTCAAACCAATCACTCGTATCATTCCCAACTCTCACGCATGCTCTACTATTCATGTAAAAACTCTTCACCGCATTCAACAAACTTCCACTTATTCCATACAGTTGCAACACCCTCCACAACCCCTCTCTATCTACCCTGTCATATGCTTTCTCTAAATCCATAAAGGCCCAAAAAGTGTCCCTACCTTTCTCCAAGAACTTCTCACACACCTGTCTTACTGCAAACACCTGATCCACACATCCTCTTCCTTTCCTGAACCCACACTTCTTCCCCAATCAATCTCTCAGTACCTCTCCTAATTCTCTCAATTAACACTCTTCCATACACCTTACCATCTACACTCAACAAACTAATGCCCCTAAAACTACTACACTCATACTTATCTCCCTTCCCTTTGTAAAGTGGAACTACACATGCACTCCTCCAATCAACTGGGACCCTCCCTTTCCTGAAACATACATTCAACAACTTAAACATACATGACCTTAAGAATATTATTCGTAGCATTTTTTTTTTTTTTTTTTTTTATTTATTCAGATAACTGTACATGGGGACATGTGCACATGGGCACTCCCAGTCATATTGTAGTTGATAACATTACAATCTATGTGGTTATGTAAAAATAACATACTAATAGAATTTGCAATTAATTTAAAATATCATAATTAATAATAAATAATTAAATGCAATTAATTTAAAATATCATAATTAATAATAAAATATAGTGTAATAATTGAAGAGTACTTGAAGAGTAATCATTGTGACAATATTTTCAATAGCCCTTGTTGAGTGCTATCATTTAAATTCCGTACTACTGCAGACAATTTGAAGCAGATATAGAATAACAATTTTCAGGTTAGAATAATAAGTAGGTACATACATATATATATACACACACATACATACACACATATATATATAATATATATAAATATATATATATATATATATATATATATATATATATATATATATATATATATACATGCATGCATTAATTAGATGAGCAATAGAAACACCACTGGGGCTTCATAGCCATACATATCAAGGAGAGAGAGAGAGAGAGAGAGAGAGAGAGAGAGAGAGAGAGAGAGAGAGAGAGAGAGAGAGAGAGAGAGAGAGAGAGAGAGAGAGAGAGAGAGTTTGTGGTATTCATTTCAGCAAAAGGAGTTATTCGTCCTTACTACAGATAAAGACACATCCATGCATACTCATACACATCATTGTCATCTGAGGGTAACACAGCAGAGGAAAGTGCATGTACTTAATTGCATATACGTACACATATAAACCTGAACATACATACATACATACACATAAACACAGTGC
>JAXCGZ010012279.1:10000-17500 GCA_037179515.1 Halocaridina rubra | reverse complement strand
TAGTGAGGTAGACTGCAGGCTAAAGTAGCACCTATTATTATTATTATTATTATTATTATTATTATTATTATTATTATTATTATTCCAGCGTATACTTTACTACAATGCTCCAAAATTTAATCAACAATTGGCAAAAAGCAACTTCATTACGCTAGAAAAGCAGAGAGAGAGAGAGAGAGAGAGAGAGAGAGAGAGAGAGAGAGAGAGAGAGAGAGAGAGAGAGAGAGAGAGAGAGAGAGAGAGAGAGAGAGAGAGAGAGAGAGAGAGAGAGAGAGAGAGAGAGAGAGAGCAAATCGCAAAGCAAAAAGAGACAAAATTTATCTGCAGCCACTGTCAAGGTCGTCTGATGACGTCAGACAATTGTTGCCAGACAACGCTAGATAACAATACAACCGTTTATCGTAAATCTCTTTTTATATATTTCTTTGAAAATAAACATTTAGCTACCACTATGTATTTCGCTATACATCTGAAGAAAAAAAGGGTAAAAGCAGATGTAATAATACTCACGTAAGCAAATTTCGTAAGTAAGCAAAGTAGAAATAAGAGCTGTGGAGATGTACGATATATTGTATCATCCCACTTCCCGGCTCAGTGTTATTTAGGAAGAACTAAACGTAGAGAATGTTTCATCGGACGAGTTTTTTTTCAGCCAAAAGAAAAAAAAATTATATCTCTGCTTCCTTGTGCCCTCTTCTACCTCTATATAGCTTCTATCAACACTCCGACACTCATCGAAAATATGTATGAGAAAGTATACTATAATATACGTGTGTAAGTTTGGAAAATTAATAAACCCAAGCATATTTTGCAATGAGAGGGCAAAGATTTCATTTCTATATTGTCTTTCCTAAATCAGAGATAGCGCATAATCACATTCAAAACAGTTTGAGATTTTGCAACATAATGCACGACCTCAAGATCTACGAACAAATCTGTCCCTCATATGTATCAAGAATTCAGGGGAACCGTCGTATCGTAGCGGTAGAATGCTCGACTTGGGTGATGATGGACCCACGTTCGATCCCACAGCGGGGCAATAAGAAATGACCTCCAGCTGTCATTCCCCAGCTTAAATATGTGTCCACCCCAAATAAGAACTAATAGTGACACACAAAACAATAAAAAAAAATTATAAGTATTAAAGGAAACCACTATTACAGAAGAGCAGTTCCAATAAAAAAATAGATTCCTATAGAATTTAAATCTGCTCAAGAGCAAAACATATCATGACTTCAAGACATTAGAAAAAAAGAACTTTCCATATTTAGTAATACATTACGTACTAAAAGCAACAACTTGAACTACTTCATAAATACAACAACGGAGAATATAATTTACAAAGGAAACAAATACAAAATTATATGAATAAAAATTAGGAACCCGGACGCCAGAGAACAAATTCAGTCTTGCTGTATACAATGATCCCCTGAAAAATATATACACGAAGAAAACCGCACATTCAAACATGAAGAGTTATTTATATATATATATATATATATATATATATATATATATATATATATATATATATATATATATATATATATATATATATATATATATATATATATATATACTACTGCTACTCATCCTCCTCCTCCAAATAATACTACATGTCGGAGTAGTAGATCTTGAAGACCTTTATTATGCTTGACAGGAAGACCGAGGTGAGCTCGCGAAGGTACTGTTCCACCACTGAAACCCCACATTTAATGCAGAACTCACGAAAGCTGCCAAGCTGACAGTGGCTACTTTCGCTCTGACGTAAGTGGGACACCACTGCTCTTTTTTTTTTTTTTTTTTTTAAGAAGGATCTTATTACAATAATAAATTACGAGATATTTAGTTCAGATCTCCTGGGTGAGGGAGGCAGGGAACAGAGATTAGATCCACAGCTGTACCGAAGAGAGTAAGAACATACAGCGATGCAATACAGGAACCCATCATTAATCATGATTACAGCTCATTACCATTCTTGATGTTACAGCAAGCAATTACACTAATAAATACAGCAGATACACGTAATGAAGTCTGGAGAGAGGTCGATTTGTAAACAATATAATTATTCAAGTTATGATTCATACATACATACATACATATACCGAGGCTGTTTCCCCCTTAAACTGGGGGGTAGCCGACGTCAAGAAAGGAAAGTTTGGGGAGAAGTTATTCTCCCCTCTACTCCCCCTCTTCGTTGACGCCTCGCAGGAGGTTGATACAAGGGGGGGGGGATTCCCAGTCCCCCCGCCCCGTCCACTTTTAGTCGCCTTTTACGACACGCAGGGAATACGGTGAGGCTATTCTTTGATATTATGCCCGCCCCACAGGGCACAAATATAAAAGGCCACATATGACACGAAAAATCCTTATTTGCGTTTCTCTTTATACTTAGTTGTAATGTCGCTGTTCTCGTAAGACTATTAGTTTTCTTTTCTGCAGCCAATACCAATGCATTCACAAAATTGCATATTTCCCACCTTACAGCACAGCCGAAACCCCCAAATATCATGAAACCGTCGACTCCTGTGCTTATTCTCAATATTATGCTCAAACATGTTCTCTCTCTCTCTCTCTCTCTCTCTCTCTCCTCTCTCTCTCTCTCTCCTCTCTCTCTCTGCACGAGAGATGCAGTACGGTCGTGTTTGTATTTATCGAAGCATGAGTTTTATAATATTGCAACAGACTCCTCGTAATAGCTAAAGTGGCCCTGTTGAATTAAGGAGACCACATTACTCTTTCGTTTTCTCCTTCCTTTCATATCATTCAGTCATTCGATATTTACCTCATTCATTAATTCATATCATTCAATCATATTATCTTTATCTTATTCATATATGTATACCATTCAATCATTTAATTTTTAACTCAATAAACTATTCATATCATTACGTCATTGGATCTTTGTCTCACGTATCAATTTTTGTAATGAGTCATTCGATTTTCATCTCATTCATCAATACTTATCATTCAGTCAATCGATCTGTAACTCATTCATCTATTCATATCATTCAGTCATTCGATTTTTACCTCATTCATTTAGTCATCATTACGAAATTCGACCTTCACCTCAGTCCTATATTCATATAATTCAGTAGTTCGAATTCTCCCTCATTCACCATTCATATGATTCAGTCATTCGAATTTTACCTCATTCATCTATCCATATTATTTTATAATTTACCTTATATGCCATTCATATATTAACATCATTCGGTCATTCGATTTTAACTCACTAATCTAATCATATCATAGTCATTTTATATAAATCTCAATCATCAAGTCATATCATTAAGATGTCCGAATTTTACCTCATTCATCTATTCATTCAATTCAGTTATTCGATTCACAGAGTCATATCTTGCAGTCATTCAAATTTTACCTCATTCACATATTCATATCATTAAAGCATTCACCTTATAAGCCTCCAAGGGTGTCCTTCCCCTCCAAGAATAAGTAACCGCCGTCCAGACATTCCCTAAGCCTACTACTATCAAGGCCTTGCAAGAATTTGTAGGAATGGTCAACTATTACCATCGTTTTTTACCAAACATTGCTTCAATAATGACTCCACTATATACAGCACTGGCTGGAAAACCAAAATAACTATCCTGGGGCCCTGCCCAAGAAGATGCCATTAATGCTGCCAAAAAAGCTCTTTCTGCTGCAGCCCATCTTAACTTTCCAATACCTGGTCTACCTCTCATCTTGTCTACTGATGCCAGCGATACTGCAGTGGAAGCTGTCCTCGAACAGATTAATCATGGAGTTTGTCAACCACTCACATTCTTCAGTAGAAAGCTTACTCCTGCTGAAACCCATTACTCCACCTTCGACAGGGAGCTTCTTTCTGTTTATTCCGCTGTCTGCCACTCAAGCATTTTCTCGAAGGTGTCTCATTTACGATCCAAACGGACTACCTTCCACTTGTCTACGCTTTTACCAAGCGAACAGATCCATGTTCCGCAAGACAACAAAGACACCTCTCTACTATATCTGAGTTTAACTGTACTTTGCAACATGTCTCGGGGAAAAAAGAATCCTGTCGCTGATGCACTTTCAAGAAACACTATTTCATCCATATGCCTTGGCCTCGACTACAGACACCTCACAGAACTACAGAACTCACATCTCTTCAATGGAAAGATTTACCAATAGACGAACATGGGACCACCATCTTGTGTAACGTGAGTTCAGGACGACCTCGCCCCTGGATTCCTCAGCCTCTCCGACGACACGTATTCCAACTTATTCATGGACTTTCTCATCCCTCCGGCCGATCAACTGCTATGCTCCTCAAGAAAAAATTCATATGGCACGGCATAACAAAAAACGCTAAATCTTGGTCCCGCTCCTGCTTGTTATGTCAAACTTCTAAAATCCACCGACATACTGAAACTGGAATTGGCACTTTTCCTCAGCCACAAAGACGTTTTTCCCATGTCCATGTTGACATTGTGGGACCTCTTCCACCATCAGAAAACAACACATACATATTCAAAATAGTGGACCGCTCAACCCGATGGCCCGAGGCAGTGCCCATGAAAGAGGCCACTGCCTCCTCCTGTGCTTCTGTCTTCCTATCTGCCTGGATCTCAAGATTTGGCATCCCCGAACATATTATATCAGATAGGGGTTCCACATTTAAATCCCAACTTTGGAACTCTCTCAGTCAGCTCCTTGACTCCACTAATCTTCACACAACGTCCTACAATCCAGAAGCCAACGGCATGGTTGAACGCATGTACAGAACACTAAAGGCAGCCCTAATCACCCGCTGCATAAGCAATTCTTGGACACATCAACTACCTTGGGTACTCCTTGGACTCCGAACTACTCACAGAGAAGGTCTTAACGTATCCTCAGTTACCAATGTAACGACTGTAGTTACTTCACCACTTCAAACGGAAAGCAAGAGTTATTTTACTTAATATATAAAAGAGGATGTTCACCAATACAAGCAGAATATTGAACTGATTTAATGATCAATTTCAGAGTTATTTATATGTACAGGTATTTCAGTGGGAGGAGTTACAAACAACCCAAGAGTAATTATTGACCCATTAAATACAACTTTATAATAACAAAATAATTACCTATTTACAATAATTACATATTTTGATAAAAAAAAAATATTATTTACAATTTGTACGTTTGTACAAGCCATTCATATGTTACACGTCATTAAGGCTGGCGTCACACATAGCCAAAACTCCCGACCCGACTCTTAAGACCGCGTTCCGACGGAATTTTCGCTCAATCCTTGGAGATCCGGCAGATTTTTTAGCCGACAGGTGCAATCCTGTGCCTGTCGGAAGTGCATCGTACGTCCGCGTAAGCAGTCCTATGGATCGTAATTGCAGTCGTACGGAGTCGTTTGGACACGTAATTTAGCATACGACTGATCGTACGCAAACGTAACTCTCATCATAGAAAACGGGAAATTTAAATTTTTGACCGTTACGACTGGGCCGACCATGCTCCCGACGCTCCCGACCCATCGTAGGGGAACGTACACGTTCATAGGGGGATGTACGCAGTCGGGAGCAAGCGGAGTGCCGCGTCTTGCAAAGGAGGGCCACAAAGTCTTATAAATAGGGGTTCCCACCCTATTCATACGTAGTGTGACCCACAGCACCGACCCAGGAACACCTCAAGCATGCTGCCCATGCATCTTGTACCCGCCCTTGCCCGCAGGAACCGCCGCCTGGCCCCTGCCATCGTGCAATTGGAGCATACTGTCTTCATAGGCGTCATGAGCTACTACTTAAGTTTAATATTTTACATTTAATAATGTAATAATGTTTCATCTTTGTCATTCACAGAATCCTTCAAATGTAAGTTGTATGTACTGGTAAACGCAAATAAAAAGTAATTTGGTATAGTTATATTTGCCCTTACTTTTCCATTTATATAATTATGTTAGAATTGATCATAGTGAACAATAAATATATGGAAAAAAAAAAATATATATATATATATATATATATATATATATATATATATATATATATATAAATATATATATATATATATATATATATATATATATATATATATATATATATATATATATATAATTATATTGAGTTGAACTAAACCAACAAAAATGGAAATTTAGTATATGTATAAATCTTAAATAAAATGGAACATCAGGTTCATAGAAATGAACTGAGTATCAAAAATATATGGATATTATAATAAAATCACAGAG
Organism: Halocaridina rubra; assembly: GCA_037179515.1. NCBI lineage: Eukaryota > Metazoa > Arthropoda > Malacostraca > Decapoda > Atyidae > Halocaridina > Halocaridina rubra. Next base: position 11,286 of record JAXCGZ010012279.1, on the reverse strand, counting down.
AGACAATCTCTCTCTCTCTTTCTATAGATATAGTGCGAGCAGCAGTATACCTAGTGAGAGGGTATAAGTGCTAAATTCATGACACTCCCAGGTCATTATGGAATTATAAGGGTTGTCCCTTTATAAAGGCTGGTTAAATTCCCTTGGGTTCCAGGTACCCAAGCACTTGACCACAAGATATATCCCAAGAAAACATGGAAATACGTGTTTTCAGCTGTATTTCTTTAATATTTCTTTAAAATTCAAAAACACCTATATGTCTGTATGTTCCATATGACTTAAACTAATATATTCATATACCAAAAATAATATCGCGGATTTCATATACTATTATATATTGCCCATTACTAGTATGACTTACTCTTCTAGTATAAATACTGTGATTTATCCATTTGGGTTAGTGTTACTTATACGGAAGGTCAACTGGGGAGAAATAAACATTTATATATATATGTGTGTGTGTGTGTGTGTGTGTGTGTGTGTGTGTGTGTGTGTGTGTGTGTGTGTGTGTGTGTGTGTGTGTGTGTGTGTGTGTGTGTGTGTGTGTGTGTGTGTGTGCGTGTGTGTATACTCAAACACACAGAGAGAAAGAAATATATAAGCAAGTATAGACATAAGTATACATGTCTAAAATGGATAAGTGTATTTAGTCCTAAACAGACTGAATTATTGCCAATGTCAAGTGAATGCTATTTTTTTTTTAATATATTCCAGTGTTTGAATTATATAGATTTTTAATATCACATTCCATTAGTTATTAATATATGGGATATTTGTGAAAGTATAACCCTGATTTATATATTTGGCACTTCAGCTACTTATATATATAAGTAAATATATGTTGGCCATGTATGTTATTATATTTCATATATTTTGTTTGACACATTTATGGATTTGATTAATTCATATTTTGATATATTGATTTCACAGTATTATATGGGAAATATATGCTTTATTGCATGACCAATATTAATGGTCATATATAAATATATATTATAGTAAAATGATGATATAAGTAATAAACAGGAAATGAACAGAAAATAATAATTTTATTTTTAAGATACAAAAATATATACTGTACAAAAATATATAAATTTCATTATGAGAAAATACACAAGTATGGCAAGACATATCCCCATGTAATAATATAAGTGTACTGAAAAAATTACATATGAGAATACTCAAATAAAAAACAATTGACTCATATTCCTATGTAAACAAATGTAAAAAGCACTGGAATGGGGAACCACATCAAAATACAACAGCAAAAAATGAAATTTAACAAC
>JAXCGZ010012279.1:2500-5000 GCA_037179515.1 Halocaridina rubra | reverse complement strand
ACTTGTGCAGAGAAATTAGTCAGTAAGGGTTCAGTAAATAATGGGTCAAATAACTGGGAGTCTAAGGATAATAACCATTTGTTACATAGAACAAATATTAACAAAAAGAATAGCCACATGAAGGGTAAACCTAGAGAAAGCTTAAAAGTATATTATACAAATAGCCGTAGTTTAGGTAACAAGATAGAAGAACTGAGAGCCATAGTATGTAGTGAGAGACCGGATATAATATGCATTAGTGAAAGTTGGATTAATTTAGAAAGCAAACACCTTAAAGCTGAGTACATAATTACAGGATATACATACATACATATACCTTGGCTGTTTCCCCCTTCAGTTGGGGGGTAGCCGACATCATAAACTTTATAATGCAGATCGCAGTGCAGATAGAAGAGGGGGAGGGGTAATTATGTATATTAAAGATAGCCTCAGAAGCTGCATTAAGTCTGGAATTAAGACAAATCTAAATTCAGAAACCTTATGGGTTGAAATTAAAAATAATATAGAAAGTCTAGTTGTAGGAGTAGTCTACAGACCACCTGATCTAGATAATATAAAGTCGCAAGTTATATATGATGAAATTTCTAAAGTGACCAGGTCAAATAGAGTTTGCATTGTAGGCGATTTTAATTTTCGAAATATTAACTGGGAAACCATAACAGGTGATAGTAGCTCTAAGGAGTTTTTGGAAGTAGTAGAAGACAATTTCCTTTCTCAGCATGTACTTGAAGCAACACGGGGGGGGGGTGAATATACTAGATTTAGTTCTTAGTAATAGAGAGAATATGGTTACAAATTTAGAAGTTGGTGAACCATTGGGCAACAGTGACCATGATTCCATTAGATTTACCATAATTTTCAAGGAAACTAGAAAGGAAAACAAGAATACAGTTCCAAACTTTAGAGCAGGAGATTTTGAGGGCTTAAAAACTAAATTATCTAATGAGGTATGGGAAGGGATTTCTGGGGTACAGATGTGGGTAGTTAATCCAGCAGGTCAGGTCGCAGGTAGCAGATTACCCCCAAAAATTGAGTACCACATGCCAAGGATTATCACAAGATAAGACCAATACATTAAATTCTCTCACAGGAAAGAACAGCAGTCCTTCAGTTAATATAAATTTGGATGAGGAATATAACAATTTTGTCATGACTCTTAAGAATAGTCAGAGAGACTATATTCCCATGAAACATTGCAGATCAAGAAAAAATGACCCTAAATGGACGAACAATAGAATAAAGAATCTTATAGGTATTAAAAGAGGAATATACAGGAAACTAAAAAGAGGTAAAGAGCAGGTGAGGCAGCAATATATACAGTTAAACAGGGAAGTTAAAAATATAGTTAGAGAGTCGAAAAGAAAATACGAAGTTAGAATAGCAGGAGAAGCTAAAGAAAATCCTAAAGGGTTTTATCAACATTATCAAACAAAATTTAAGGAAAAAGTCGGACCAATTGAAGTAGCCAATGGCCATATCACAGATGACGACAAAGTGATGTGTACATGTTTAAATGATTATTTCTTATCTGTATTTACAAATGAAAACTTGGAAAATATTCCGGAAGTAGAATCCATTTACAGATACAGTCCCGATAATATACTTAGTTCAATAAATATTACGAGAGAGGAGGTAATAAAAGAAATAGATAAATTAAAGGCTCATGAATCTCCGGGACCTGATGGAATATATGCTAGAATATTAAAGGAATGCAAGGAAGAGCTCAGTTGTCCACTAACTGCATTATTTAATAATTCAATAAAATTAGGATCGGTACCCATGGAGTGGAAATTGGCAGATGTGGTACCAATATTTAAAAAAGGAGAACGAGTTAAAAAGAATAATTATAGGCCGGTAAGTTTAACGTCAACAGTGGGTAAGATTCTAGAATCCATAATTGCAAATAAAATAAGGGCACATCTAGAATTACACAGACTGATAAAACTTTCACAACACGGCTTTCTAAAGGGTTTTTCGTGCCCCACAAACTTACTGTCTTTTTATTCAGAAGTTTACGAGGCAGTAGATTGTGGCAAAGAATATGATACAATATATCTAGATTTTAGCAAAGCTTTTGATAGAGTTCCTCACAAAAGATTTGTTAGAAAGCTGGAAGCTCATGGTATAGGAGGAGCTGTTCTCAGATGGATCAAACAATGGTTAAAAGACAGAAAACAGAGGGTTTTCATAAATGGAGAGAAATCGGAGTGGGGCTCGGTTACTAGCGGGGTACCACAAGGCTCGGTACTGGGTTCCCTATTATTCATCGTATATCTAAATGATCTGGATTGGGATATCAGTAGTAACCTAAGTAAATTCGCAGACGACACTAAAATAGGTAGAATTATAAATGGAAAAGAAGACATTCATGCTTTACAGGAAGATCTAAATAGATTATCTGAATGGTCGGACAATTGGCAAATGGAATTTAATGTTGAAAAATGTACAGTAGTTAAAATGGGTACTATAAAAGACAATACTAGTTATAAGCTAAATAACC
>JAXCGZ010012278.1:17500-33006 GCA_037179515.1 Halocaridina rubra | reverse complement strand
TAACAGTCAGGCACTTAGGTCTCTATTCTACATGCAATACCACAGCAACTGTCACATAAATATAACTGCTTAAATGAGAGTGTAATATGAAACAATCTCCCACAGTCACTAAGTAGCAGAACCTGTAAAAGCAGATTATAATTTTTGTATTTTACTTACAAATGTAAAATACTAACGTAAAATACCTACTGATTCAAATATTATAAATGCCTTATAAGTTGCCAATCATGGCTAGGAAGAGTTCATTTATATTTTCCTTTTACATTATTCACGTATGTAAAGCTATCTTACTCAAGCTTTAGTGAATTTCAGGAGTCAGTAGTATGCTTTTGACAAACCTTCATAGATATTTATACTAATTACATACTAAATCTGTTTTTAGCATTTGCAAGCCATTCATTAAGCAAAGTGTGTGTGTAAAAAAAAAATTATATATATATATATATATATATATATATATATATATATATATTATATATATATTATATATTATATATATATATATATATATATATATATAACATATATATATATACGATCAAATAAACATATTATTATATGTGACTATTTGGAACATTTTTCCTTGTCAAGAATCCAACTAAAGACACACAATCCATGTGCCAAGGCTCTACCAACTGCACCATGCAAGGTATAAAAGGAGAGAGAAACCTTTCAGCAAACTGCTGGAGCTGGGGAGTGAAAAACTTTAATGAATGTCTATGTTCATATTATTTCCTCTTTGCAACCTCACATGAGGCCTATTTTTGCATTTAATTCAAATTCATGCTATATGGGTAACGACAGTGATCAAATAAAAAATACTACAGTATTTGTAATGAAGCATATTTCTGCCTCTGGCCGGGATATAAACTTAGACACAATTCATGTACCAAGTCACTACCAACTGTACCATCAAAGGAAAACGAGAAGAGAGAAACCTCTCAGCTGACTGCTGAGGCTAGGGAAAGAGTGCTCTATACTGAATGTATATGTTTATTTTAATCAATTCCAACCAAATCTGAGGCTTCTTTTTGCATTCATTTGAAATCCCTGCTGGGTAGGCATCTACAGTGATAAAATAAATACATAGCTACATAAAGACATGAAACTCATTTTTGGCTCATTGCCGAGATTCAAATTGAGGACACACAATTCATATACCAAGGTGCTACCAACTGTATCAACAAAGATATATTTGAATTACCACGACTTATTACGCAGACATGGGTTTTCTTGCTCTCTTACGTATTCTTAATACATAACAAGTTGGAGTCTTGATTCTCATTATCCACTTATCTAACCACTCATACAAATATTAAGGTCTACCTGAAGCTCTCTGTCACTGTTTCGTCGATTATTGCCCTCACAATATTTACATAGTATGCAAGCATATTTAAAAATGCATTAAAAGTTTCGGACAGATAAACGTATTTCTTACTTTATCATATTCTCCTTTTTTGTGGTTTTCAGTATTGGTAAATTCAAATCCTTACATCATTCCTGTCACCAGCTTTATAATATGCATTTGGCCTTTCTCCAGCTTGTTAATATGAATGTATGAAATGAGAGACATAAAAACTGTCTGTAGTATCAGTGAAATCTAAATCTCACAGCACAGCAAAGTGCTCCTTGGTCATATATACATGCTTCAGAAGACTTTGAAGCTGGAATACATGGAATCATTCCACTGGAAACTCATTCCTCTCGACATTAATTGTAAAACAATACTACAGTCCCAGTCCCTGGTAGCCATGAAGCATCTGATTATGACAGAGGTCAAGCAAGTTTTGGAGTAGCAGGTATCAGTAGCTCTGTGAATGAAATCAGCATAAACTAGTCTCCAGCAGATGAAGGCAATTTTCCCAAGTTAACAAATGATTTAGAAGATAACTAATGTATCACAAACCCTATTGTAGCTGGAAAGGACATGAAAGGATAGAAATATTATATTAATCAAATATATCCTAAAAATAACACAGCTGCAAACTAGAGAGATTACATTTTTATATGAAGACAAGGTATGTCAGATGAGCAAAATGTTATAAACAAAATGATAATCGAGAGAGAAAAGAAAAGAGAAAGAAAACCTTCTTACATGAAAAGACTAAAAAGGAAAATTTACTACACCAGCAAAAGCTCAAGAAATCTGAGACCTCAATTACTGAAGAAGGCATTTCTCCTGCATTACACAGCGGATGAAAACGTAGATGTGTGTTACTTTCTTGGTGATTATTTTTATGCAGATTTAATCTTTCTTTACAACGTTTTCATCCAAGCTGTAGAGATCCTTCTTTCTACTACTCTTTCTTTTTAAAAGCTGCTTCTGAACTTATGTTTTCATATAAATATCTTCATTCTCCTATTTTTTTCCTATTCCTCACCACATTTCCTCAAGTAGCTCCTATCTATCCCTCCCTTAGTCACACATAAGTGGGCATAATGGAATAATTGGGTAAACTCAATGTGTTCCACAGAAGAAAGGTGTAAAACACACACATATATACAGCTATATGTGTGAATGTACACATACAGGGATAAATGAAACTGAAGAACAGAGGTAAATGTGAACCCAACTTGGAACCTGATATAGATGAAGCTCAGACACCTGACCAATGCATCTCTATGAGTTTAACTAGTCAATTTTAGATTTTTATGTACAGTATTGCATTTGACTTCAATACTGTTAGAAGTTCCATAAAACTGCATATGCGACATATTCCTGAATTCATCCTTGTCTATTACGGTCTTTTGGAAGCACAGTCTTCTACTGATGAGTTCTATATATATTTTTCATAAAATAAAAAGCTATTAAAACTAGGATATGTGATATAAAAAAAAATTACATACAACAAAGTTTCCCACTGAACCACTCTACAGTTTCTTGCTGCCTAAAGTAACAGAAAAAAAAATAGGAAATGCCTTTCATTGACAATCTAGATTAAGATTAATGGCGAGTAGGCGGTATTTCTAGAATTCTAAATAAACCAGTTAAGTCCCTCGTGTGCATGGTGTCAGAGAAGGATATTAGCCCTGACACATCAAACACACTATTAAGAATGAAAGTAGAACAATGTTCACCGAGCTCTCTCTGATAGGAGCTCTTTTACATATATTACAATGCTGTATTTAGGTTCAAAGAATATTAATATTCTTTGTTTCTTTACTTGTATATGGTATATGAATAAACCAACATGAAGTGCTGTATGTTGCATAGATTAACTAATCAAAATGGTAATTTCAAATACTCTATAACTCTAGATTACATACTTCAAGCATAACACTAAATATGGAAGCTTGAAATTTCTGCCAAGTCACACCACTAAGTAAATTACTGTAAGTAAATACTGTATATAAAATATTTAGTATGTACGTCTAAGATGCTTACAATATCGTTAGCAATAAACAAATTACTAGAGAGTTTGTTGAAATGCTAGCAGCCCATTTCACACAGGCAGGAAGGTTCTATCAGAGACTTTGATGACTGCATCTCCCCTACTTATTCTTTAATGTTCTTTGGTACGAATTCACACCAAAGGATTATAGAGAGCACACAGACAGTGCATAAATTTAAGACTTTAGTTTGAAGCCCTCCTGCCGGTGTAGGAGAGGAGTCACGAAACTTAAACACACACCTGGGAATGAGTATGTTCAAGATGCTGCACAAATTACTCCCAATGTATAATGAAGAACAATTAGATTAGTTAACCATGTAAACAACTCAAGTTTTAAAATATTAATATGAAAAAAAATGTTGGCACTGTCATCCTTTTAATAAAACAAACCTTTCATCATCCTGAATGCATATATGTCTCTTTAGGAAAAGCATTTGATAAAACAATGATAACTGCTAAGAAATTCCAGGCATAAAAGAGTGTATGTTATTTATATAATGGTATATATTGGACCTCTTAAAGTTCTTTGTTCCTAAGAGGAGCTTTAATTCCTATAAATTTAATTTCATTATACTCCAAGTATGGAAACAGCCATGCCTCATATATTATATATATATATATATATATATATATATATATATATATATATATATATATATATATATATATATATATATATATATATATATATATATATATATATATATATATATATGAACACCAAATAAAAAAAAAAACTTAAAAACTTCGATTTCCTTATCATAATCCATGTAAGTAACATATTTCAGTTGTAACAATTAATGTTTACTACAATAAGTAATTCATACTTCAGAACACGTCTGTGATTATAACTCAATCTAAAAATTGAAAGACAAAATTATATTAAAGGTATAAATTATTTAGATATTGATCAAAATCCACAATACATTTACTGCCATATGAATTTGGGACGGAATATAGACTTCCATAATAATATAAAGTATATAAGCTTTTTACCTGCCATTTTGCATAGTTAAAATTAAGTTTCTAGAGTCCTGACTAAATATAAGTCAAAATAGTTGCTAGTATCAATCAAAGCCATCACAGACACTTCATACATATACTGAAAACTATCTACAAGGTTAAAATTGGAACACATTTAAAGCCAATCATGCTGCCAATGAGACATGCCACACATATTCACTGTCCCCCCCCCCCATGCAAAGTCTGCATTATCCATAAGGCCTAACATTATGAAGTTTCTTGGAAAATCATCATTGCATTACTAATGTAGCGCAATGATTACCTACAAGGAGAGAGAGAGTAAATTTCGCATTTGTAATGCTATGGCGGCCGTGGAGATATCGATGATTGGTTGGAGAGGACAGTGATGATATTATAAAACAAAAAGGGTGAAATCTCCAATGTCACTGGTGTAGAAGTTAAGAAAATACATAAAAATCAATATAGATACATACAAACAAGAAATAAACATGAAAAAACAAGAGAAACTAAATAATTTTTTTGTTTGTTGGAGAGGTTCTGAACTTTCAGTCTTAGAATTTGAAGAATAGGGTTAGACACAGTTCTAATAAGACATGCATATCAAGATTGTTAAAGCAATGCAAAATGCAAGTTATTCTTAAAAGATTTATAATCCTGATTTTAAAAATCTTGCAAAAATATGTGTAACTTTTATCAAATTGCATAGTTAATGAGTCTGGGAATACAGAACGAGTTCCGGTTCCGGTTTTACGTCACGGACTCCCTTATCTACTAAGGGCTAGGACGGTTGCCTTCTTGCGAAGGACTTGTTTCGGCAGATGTAATCCTTACGCTGAGTGCATGCCTTTGCTAACCTCAGACCGTGACGTGGCGCGAACCCTCGACCTGACGCCTCAGAGTCGGAGACGCTACCGACTGAGCCACGGCGACTACTCTGGGAATACAGAACAAAGAACAGAAGTGGGGCATTCTCGCAAGGATGAGCAAAAGATATTTTTTTTTCCACTTAATTAAGTTACTGTATATTTAGAATAAACAATTAAGTAATATAGGTTGTTATAAAGACACTATTCAGATATTCTCAAATAAGGCAGTATAATAAAATGAGAATTACAAGTGATATACTGTACTGTATATATATATATATATATATATATATATATATATATATATATATATATATATATATATATATATATATATATATATATATATATATATATATATATATATATATATATATATATATATATATATATATATATATACAGTACTGTAATTAGCAAGGTCATTAAAATAATAATGACACTGGTATGAGCATTGCTATGGCGACCTGAAGGTTTGCATATTTTATTATCTCATTTGTAAAAGCCAAATATATATTTCATCTGCAAACAATATGGTTATTATTTATTATTATATATTAGAAATGTAATATGAAGTAAGTTTCTCTTTAAAACATGATGACACATAAGAAAAGACTCTAATGCTAAGATCGCGTCTTCTCTTTAGTAAAATGATCAACGTTACCCATTTCGATGATATATATGAATGAATTGAAGAGGCCCCAATTGTAGCAGGATAAGGTGATGAGAAGAAGGATTTGGTAATGATATGTAATACACATACTCATGCTGCTTCAGTTCACGAAAACTAAACTTAAAAACAATACTATAACACATTTTGACTACAAAATAAAAGGTTGGAAGAGGCCTACACCCAACGCAGATACATTAAAAGATAAACAAATTAATCATGTATATGGGAAGTTTTGACAGTGCCAAATTGCAATTTTTATCATGTATATGGGAATTTATGACAGTGCCAAATTTCATTTTAATAAAGTATATGGGAAGTTCTGACAGTGCCAAATTTCAATTCTTATAAAATATATAGGAAGTTTTGACAGTGCCAAATTTCAATTTTTATCATGTATATGGGAAGTTTTGACAATGCCAAATTTCAATTTTTGGGACTAATCATAGTACATATATTTATTTACCTAATATAAACTCTGCATACAATTATTAGTTTTTCAGAAGCATAAAAAAGAGGATATAGGTTTCTTATTTCAGATGGACTCATTTTCACTGTGTTTACAGACTACAACCCTTATATGCCCTCGTTCTGTTGAGAGCATAAAGGCTACAGTTCTTTTGTACACACTAACCATAGTCATGTCAGTTCATTCCCATGCTTCAAATGCTTATACAAAAGGCGAGGGAGGGGGATGTGACAGAACAAGCCGGGAGGAGGTAGATCAGGGGAGATATCAAAATGCTTTCTTTATATAGGGCAGGGATTGGACATGTCTTTTTTTTACCTGTATTCTCGATCCCTGCAACACACACAGATACACGTCCCCAGTGGGAAAGAAAACCAAGTATAAGACAATAAGAAGACAAGGATTCTGGCTTACTCTGGTGCTGATGCCAACTGTGCTGATATTCATTTTTCCGAGTAGTTTTAACTTTGATCATAATTCTCGTTGTTTTAACAAAGGAAAACTAAATTATATATATATATATATATATATATATATATATATATATATATATATATATATATATATATATATATATATATATATATATATATATATATGATAAAAATTTTAAAATTGTAAAGTTGTTTAAGTTAAGGTCATTATATAAAGAAAAATTGTCATATCAGCACAGGAAAATTACATAACAAAAATAAATACACAAATATAAAAAGTATCACTGTATATGAACTTGAAACAGAGACTAACATATGAATTACTCGAAAAAAAAACTAATACTACTGAGAAAATGGAAATTTATGAACATCATTTATATCAATAAATTACAATACATGGACTGGAAAGCTACACAAAATTTCAGTCTTTTTGTCAATACAATGAATTCTACTACATAAGTACTGTATACTCTTTCTTTTATATTTACCAAAAGAATTTAAGTGACACAGAGTTTGACAATATAATATATTCATGCTGCATAGAACAAGGCTCTTGCAATATAAAAATTGATGTTTGGACAAGATTCTCATTTTTATCAAAGTTAAACAACCTATGAACGGTAATTTTTGTCTACCGTAAACCTAATACCTATTTATATTACGCAAAAAATTAGTATAATAAATACCATTTCATTTTCAAGTTATATATATATATATAAACCTGAATGAAAATTGTTGCTAATACTTATTATCTCATATCAGCAAGTCGATAAAGATGTTATGCGACTATATATATGTACCTATATTTATTTACCTATATTTAATTGAAAAATAAAACACAAATATAAATGCAAATCATATCCTTTAAAAAAATGTCTATAAAGGGCACAAGATGATTAAAGATGTCCGAAGAATATAAATATGGAGAGAGAGAGAGAGAGACTCACCATCTAATATGAAGCTTGAAAACTTCATCGAACATCCTGAGCGTAAGTGTGGTCCCCCTGTACATGGTCCCGCAGAAGACACCCACGCCCACGCAACACATGACGGTGGCGATGAGGGTGGCATACGGCACACGAGTCATACATTCTCGACATTTGCGACCTGAAAGAGGAAAATAATAATAATAATAACAATAATAATAATAATAATAATAATAATAATAATAATAAATATTCACGTAAGTGGAAGGAATTTTTTAAGGATAGCATTTTTGCATTCTCCTCTACCAGAGAGAGAGGCAGGGGTGAACTTTCTTAATTCGCCATATATCATCAATATAATTAAATTCATCATACAATTTACTGACAAATTATAATGAACCAAATACGATTCTACTCGTCATAAAAAAACAACAATGAAAACAAATAAGCATCTCACTTTATTTTGAAACAAACACTGAGACATGAAATCAAAGGTATTCATATATTTTTATAAATAAAAACCTCATCTCCAGTTAAAATGATCAGACTGGAAACAACTACTCACAAATACTCAACACTGGGCGAAACAAGTAACTAGAGTTACAAATATAAGCTACAAATACAGTAAACAAGGCTAGTACTATGAGACTAAGCAAACGTACAAAAGAATATTTACAGAATCTCTTGGGAAAAACTATGGAAAGGGAACCACAGACAGCAAGCAGTTAACTCTAGCTAACATTTCATACATGAGACTACTTATAATCAGGGATATGGATAAAAATACTATATTATACATAAGGCTTTCGCTAAAAAGTATATAGAATCAAAAAAATATATTAATATTTTTCAGTATAATATAATCTTTTAGTATATCGTCCCTTAAGCGTGTCCGCCGTGGCCGATGGGTAACGCTCGCAACTTTGATCAGACTGGTTTTGGGTTCGAGGCTCGCCACGGTCTGAGATTAGAACGGGCATTCACTGAGGGTAACGGTCGCATTTGCAAGATGGCACTGTCCTGGCCCTTGATAAAAAAAGGGAGTCCGTGACGTAAAATTCATCACCTATCGTCTCTTACGACACGCAGAGCATAAAAAGATTCCTGATCATTGTGAGTTTACCACCAACAGAGGGTCTGTTTTTTTTTTATAGTCAAATTACATTAATACTAAAGTCTTCTCTAATATTATAAGTAAATTTTATAGATATTCTTAGTGATTTAAATATAATATTCCATTAGGTAAAACACGAGGAATACTTAATGAAATAAGTTAAACTGCGAAAGGTATAATGAAATATCTTAATAAAAGAAAAGAAAATTAGAGTAAAAAAGTTAATAATTTCAAAACAGGAAATTACAAGGAAAACAGAATATATTGTTGGTATATAAATAAATGAGAGAGAGAGAGAGAGAGAGAGAGAGAGAGAGAGAGAGAGAGAGAGAGAGAGAGAGAGAGAGAGAGAGAGAGAGAGAGAGAGAGAGAGAGAGAGAGAGAGAGAGAGAATAAGTACAAGACATTTCCGTGAATCCACATCGTGGCTGTAAATTTTACTGCAAGACAATGTTTCAGGCCGTTCTTGCGTAATAATGTCGCAAAGATATCTAACTGATAGTTTTGCAACTGTCATCGCTGCGTCAGTTACCTGTATACTTTTGGCAATAACTGACCAGGAGTCAGAGAAGGCAGCGGATAACGTGCGTTGAATATTTCCAGTCACAATTAGCCCCAATTCAAATGGGGGTGGGCATAAAAATGATGGAGCTGGGGATTAAGGCTAGATGCCCTTTCTAATGCCCCGCGGTGGGATTGAACCCGCATTAGTCATTTAACGACTCCCGTACTCTACCACTGAGCTACCACGGTCAAAGAAAGCAAAGAATGAAAATTATGAATTTTGGAATAAACCAAAAAATGATGATGAAAATACAACTTAATATCAGGGCTGAATATTAAAAGAATATACTAGAAATTTAAGTAGACAAATTAAAAGACAGAAATTTGAAGGAGTCCTATGTACTTCAGGTGCGATACGATGTTAATATACTGTACTTGTAAAAAACGGGCAAAACGTTAGATTATTTTATTCTGTAATTGCGCAACTGTGGTCTGGAGAGTGAAGCGTGGTCTTCCAGTCAACCACAACGATCTGAGGGAGATCATTGGAAGAATCGTGGAGGTCCCAATAGGTAGGGGGATGATTCGTGGTGGGGAAGACCTGGAAGGAAGGGAGGGGTATGATGGAACGGGGAGTGGGAAGACCTTGGAAGGTCATTGTGGTTAGATGGTAGGCTTATTAAGATATCTCAAAGAGCTTAAATCTGCCAATCTTATTATGACCTAATAAGGTGGAGGTAATAGAATAAGACCTATCCTATTTCTGTCTTACGAAACATGATACATAATATCATCATCATCATTCTAAATTTTAATTCTATATGAGAAATTAATATGATAAAGGACCATATATATTTGAACAAATATATAGAATTTAAAGTGTGTTTTTAATTCATTTATATGCATACATAGCATTTTCATATAGAACTGCAATAACAGGCGTATCAAACTGTAGTTCTACTTCACGGGTAGCTGAAATCAGCATTAATGGACATATTATTTTTACTTTTTCATGGTAGCGCAACAGTTCTCTGTTTTGTTCTATATCTCTAATACGAATCTGTAAAGAATAATGTTCCCATATCGCATTAGAAGCCCCTCAAGAACATGAATAATATAAAACAGACTTACATACAATATATGATACATGAACAGTAACAACAGCAGCAAATAAATACATATACAGATGAATATATGAATACAACACACCAGATAATTTCTTTCCAAAAATTAAACGAAAAGAAAGAATAACAGTTTAATTTGTCAACTGAAACAGTGAAACTGTAATGAACTAAATTTATTCGAATGACTAAATCAGTCATTAAAATCACTTTACACGAAGACATCGGAAGAATATCCATCTCAACTTAAAACTCAGTTCTGAGAAAGATTTTTATTGTATTTTTCTTTAAATCTAGGATGAAACTTGGTCATGCGATTGCATAGGAATAAATATCGTGATAGTGCAATGAGCAAAACAGTGGCACTTGCACGCAGGCACTCCCTCACTTTCCATGACATAACTCGCAATCTCTATGACAAGTATTGATTGAGCATTGCTACAATTTGCTATGTTCCGGTTTTACGTCACGGCCTCCCTTTTCTACCAAGGGCTAGGACGGTTGTCTTCTTGCGAAGGACTTGTTTTGGCAGATGTAATCCTTATGCTGAGTGCACGCCCTTGCTAACCTCAGACCGTGACGGGGCGCGAACCCTCGACCTGACGCCTCAGAGTCGCGGACGCTACCGATTGAGCCACGGTGACTACTATTGCTAAAATTTACTATATGTGAAATAAATGAATGGTGGTGATTCCGAGGTTCAGGTTTACCTCGATCTATAAGCTACTGAAGTTTTGTTGTTAAGAAAAGTAATCACAAACGACAGTTTATAATCTGATTTATGTAATGAGGTATCTTCGACAGAATCTTTTTGAAGTATTTGTGTTTTAGTGAATAAGAGTGTAATTTACGCTAATTCTCTATTATTATTATTATTATTATTATTATTATTATTATTATTATTATTATTATTATTATTATTATTATTATTATTATTATTATTATTACTATTATTATTATTATTATTATTATTATTAATATTATTATTATTATTATTATTTATTCATTGGTAATAATATAAAAATTAAGGAAAATTGAGTGTTTCAGAACCAAAAAACCTAAAAAATGAATAATCATACCGACAACTTATTCGAGCTAGGATGATGAGGTGGTTCCTTCATTTATTTATGAAGAGAAGTAGTAGTAGTAGTAGTAGTAGTAGTAGTAGTAGTAGTAGTAGTTGCAGTGATGACATTATAATATGACTCTACAGGAAGTACTATACTAGAATGAACAGTACGCCAGGGTAATAAGCCGAAAAGATTATAGGTTATAACAATAGTGGAAATAATTGACTTCATTTTCATTCGTGACGATGAATCCTGGAAGAGAACATTTCCTTGACATCTACATTGTGTAATTTACTAACCACACAAATATATTACCACAAGTGAACGTATATAAAAACACACTTACGACTAGAGCTTTTCCTTGACATCTACATTGTGTAATTTACTAACCACACAAATATATTACCGAAAGTGAACGTATATATAAACACACTTACGACTAGAGCAAATATAGTAGTATTTTTTTAATACCCGCTTATGTATGTATTTATATGAGTTCCGACCATCATCAAGCTCCTTTTTAATATTATTAAGACGCACGTGTAATGGCCAAATCCAAACGTTTCATTATCAAGAATAGAAGTTGCCATGCATAACATTTGTTTCTTTCGGAATTAATTCACATTTCATAAATAATGATTTTAGTAAGGCTGTGAGAGAGCGTCGCCCATTCCCCCCCCCCCCCCAAAAAAAAAATAATGATCAAACTCAGCAATATTTCGAAATGTTCACCGCTCAATACAACCATGAGCAGCGCAATTGTGATAGCTATCAAGAGGATAGAAGGTTCACTCAATATAGTTAATGTTAAATGCGAGAATGAAGGCGTACTTTATACTCCTTTAAGAGACGCAAATGAAACGTGATATACTCAGTTTGTATCTTAGAAAAAAAGAATTTACAGATTTTTATCAAATGGCATATATATATATATATATATATATATATATATATATATATATATATATATATATATATATATATATATATATATATATATATATATATATATATATATATATATATATATATATATATATATATATATATATATATATATATATATATATATATATATATATATATGGTAGGAAAATCCCATTAAATAAAACAACGAAGATATATATATATATATATATATATATATATATATATATATATATATATATATATATATATATATATATATATATATATATATATGGTAGGAAAATCCTATTAAATAAAACAACGAATATATATATATATATATATATATATATATATATATATATATATATATATATATATATATATATATATATATATATATATATATATATATATATATATATATAAAGTACTTATTAATTTCGTGACCTAAACTAGTCACCTTCTCAAAGTACTCTTACCATTGTACTTTGAGAAGGTGACCAGTCTAGGTCACGAAATTAATAAGTATTTTATATATATATATATATATATATATATATATATATATATATATATATATATATATATATATATATTCGTTGTTTTATTTAATGGGCTTTTCGTACCATTTTAGACTGTATGTTAACAGTTCAGTGTTATTAATATATATATATATATATATATATATATATATATATATATATATATATATATATATATATAATATATATATATATATATATATATGTCTGTGTGTGTGGTGTATGTATGTATGTATGTATGTATGTATGTATATTACAAAGCAAAAGTGGTTAGCACCAAAATATACAATTTTCAGTTCGCAGCTGTAAGTCGATTTACATGTATTCATCATATGTTGGATGGAAAACTCTTATGCATAATATCCCTTATAATCATAATTTCTACTTTGGCATTCTCTAAAAATATTATTATAAGCTCTTCAAAAGAAAAAAATAAAAAAAAAAATAAAAAAAAGGCATTGTAACTAAATTCCAAAAAGGAAACAGAGAAATATGCTTCATTCGGGGTCAAATATCAACAGCGATGCAAAAACTCTAAAGGGGGGGTTTACACGGTCAAACGGTTCGTCGAACGCGGTTCGACAGACAAGTGTTTTAAGTGATGTTCGAACGTGTGAACGGGTTCCGTGTTCGACAACCAAATACCCCGTTCACACGTTCGAACATCACTTCAAACACTTGTCTGTCAAACCGCGTTCGACGAACCGTTTGACCGTGTAAACCCCCCTTAAGGAAAGCATGTCGTCTATGATAGAACTTGCATACAAAAAGGATAAAATTGAGGTCACTACTTGAAGGTTGCTCTAAAGCAAGTGGTCATAAGTTGAATATGTTCTGAGATGCGTAAAAACTCAGGTTACGTAACTAGAAAATGTTCTAAATAGGTCATTTCAGGTAAGCTGGTTAAAGAGGGATACAATCTAGCATCAGGAACTAGGATCATTCCTCTACACATAATAAAAACTTTTATAATAATAATAAGTCATAAATCTGAAATGGGATGAAAGAAGGATTGGATTATAATGAATAGAAGACCTACCACCCCAACAGCAGCAACAGCAATAGTAACAGCAGTTGCCGCAGTCACAGCAGTCGCACATGACGCTAAGTCGCAAACACATGTATTGGCAGTTACCCAGTCCAGGAGAATCTATACACGAGGTAATAGTTAAAGGAGAAAGGCTTCGTCGCCATCAATATCATCATATACAGACAATAAACATCATCACTACAGATCTCACATCTATTATCAGATTAAAATCCCAGTAGACAACTTCTTCTTCTTCCTCTATTTGCGTTCCCATTTTCATATGGGGTCGCATCTCTTCACTAGTCGTCTCCACTGGTTCCGGTCCATCACTTGCTCCTCCTCCAGCTGTCTCTCTCTGAGATCCTCCTTCAGTCGGTCCTTCCACCGTAGTTTAGGTCTTCCTCGTCTACGTCTGCCCTCCACGTCCATCTCCATCACTCTCACACCCACGTAGTCTTCATCTCTCCTCTTCACATGACCGAACCACTGTAATCTCCTCTCCTGCGCTTTCGCCGACGCCTCCACCACCTTTACTGTACCTCTGATCTGGTCATTTCGTATCCTGTCCTCCCTCGTCACCCCACACATCCACCTCAGCATTCTCATTTCTGCGACATCTATCTTCCTTTCTTGAACCTTTTTCACAGGCCACGTCTCCGCACCGTACAGCAACGCTGGTCTCACAACTGACTTGTACACTTTTCCTTTCACTCTAGCACTGATTTTCTTGTCACATAGCACCCCTGATGTTCTCTTCCAGCTGTTCCATGCTACCTGGATCCTATGATCAATCTCTCTCTCTAGGTCTCCATCCTTCGTTACGTAGGAGCCGAGGTATTTGAAGGCGTCCGCCTTTGGGAGCTTGTGGTCTTGCATGAACAGGTCGCCTTCTTGTGTCACATTGCACTCCAGGTACTCCGTTTTCTGTCTGCTCACCTTCAGTCCGTAATCCTCCAGCAAACCCCTCCATAGCTGACATGTGCCTCAATCACACATTAAGCACCTGCCTCTTGCCTCAGGTCCAGATTAAGCACTTGAAAATGACAAGAGGTGTCTATTCTGGAACTGATTATATATATATATATATATATATATATATATATATATATATATATATATATATATATATATATATATATATATATATATATATATATATATATATATATATATATATATATATATATATATATATATATATATATATATATATATATATATATATATATATGACGAATATAAGACATTAATATTTAATTGCACTGAGCAAGCAGGCATTAATAACTTTAAATGAGTGTTCTCTTACACCTGATGTACGAAATAGAATATAAAGGACACTCAAACATTGAAAGTTTATGCACTCTAACAGCAAGACACACAGCATCAGTTGGGTAAAAGTCCATTTGGTACCGATTATAAGCATGTCGAGGTTTTCATTGTGGTTCAACTCCTTTTTCTTTCTGTTCGGTGAG